>JASAND010024091.1:0-33903 GCA_030248195.1 Trissonchulus latispiculum
AAGATAGGTGGCCAAAGCCTAAAGGAGAAAAAATGTAAGGATAAGAGCGGGGGTCTGGGGGGCGACAGCCCCCCAGAAAAGTTAGAGCTTTTTTAAAGATTTGGGATGCTCAGGAATTTTTTCTGGACACTTCTCTATGAAAAATTTAGCTGTGTCTACCTTGTGTCCAGCTAAAAATTTTTGTGTCCAGCTAAGAAAATTTGTGTCTGGACACGCTCCTGGACACAAAAAAAAACCGTGGACCCACCCATTATGGATGGTATCACACTCTGATACAATACCAAAAATGAAATAGGACAAGTAGGAAAAATGCTCCTTGCAGTCGCATGAAAAAGTTAATATGAGCTATGATGGCCAACATTTAAGCGTGTCAAGGACAAGACTTAAAATGTTTAATATGAGCCAGCATCTAAATATGTAGAGGACAAGATGTAAACGTCTAACATGAGCCGCTACGTTTCTCTTGGGCTCATATTGACGCAAATGAAATGGCTAATATATTTTGTAGATACAAAGGCTTTCTTCAGATAGTCAAAAGGTTAGGATGGTTTGCATATGCAAGGATGGTAAGGCTGGATGAAATCTCACTAGGTAAGTATATATCGTCTGTGACAGTTCTAATTTTTATTTCCTTATTCAGGTTTATATTGATTGCTTTTGTTAATAATTTATATACATGTACATACGTATAGTGAGATCTGAAGCAGCGTCGTAAAACAAACACATTTTTTGAAGTGAAGTTGAAAAATCTGGCAATTCTGATTTTTGCTAAACGTATACGCCAGTATTAATATTCAGTCTTTGCTGGCTAGGTTTAATAATGTCTGTTTAGAGGACACGTACCACAGGCGTAACCAAAGTGAGCGTCAATATGAGCCCAAGAGAAACGTAGCGGCTCATGTTAGACGTTTACATCTTGTCCTCTACATATTTAGATGCTGGCTCATATTAAACATTTTAAGTCTTGTCCTTGACACGCTTAAATGTTGGCCATCATAGCTCATATTAACTTTTTCATGCGACTGCAAGGAGCATTTTTCCTACTTGTATATATATCTACTTGCATTTATTATATATATGCTCTTGTTTAAGTGCATGTAGATGCATGTAAATTTTGCATTTTGTAGATACACAGAGTTCGGTCGCGTCCTTTCTCGCATTGATGGCGATTTTGGGGGACTGGATCGCCTATCTCAAGGCTATGAGGAATTTGGTATGATTGTGAAGCCGGATAATTCTGTCTACTGTCAAGAATGGGCACCAGGAGCTGATGGTCTTTGTTTGATTGGCGATTTCAGTAAGTTGAGAGCTGATGGAACTGCATATATTTTGGAAACCTCTGAGGTTATGTGAACGCATGTAATATTATGTTATATATACGTACTTCAAGTATTTGAGAGGGGTTGGGGCAACTTACAGTGACTAAACAACCACAGTGGTATGTTTTTGTTTGAGCTCTGAAAATTTGGAATAAATTTGGAATTCGCTGACGGTAGCTAAGTAGTAGTAGCGTGGATGTGTTGACGGCTATAACTATATAATGATTGACCATTGCTTACCCAACTTAACCAGGAATTTTAAAACTGAGGTGGGGGAGTTTGACATGGCCAAGCATATCTTGGTGCTGCAAAACTCTGGCTTTTTCCTATAAGGGGGTGGGGTGGGGGGCGGCCCCCTCCAGAATTTCGCCCCCCCCCCAGACTTGGGTCGCCCCCCCAGGATTCGGGCCTTCCCCCCAGAACTTTAAAGAGCACGGAAAAATAGGGTTTTGAGGGTAAATTTTGAAACATTTTTCCGGCTTGGCCCTATTTTTACACATTTTAAAGCATTTTTTATCTATTTTAAGCTTAAATTGAAGTTAAAAATAGTTAATATTTTAGCTCAGCAGCAAAAAATAGCTATTTTTAAGCATTTTTGAAAAAATTTTCTTCCCCCCAGAAATCCGTGCCCCCCAGACCTGGGGGGGCCGCCACCCAGACTTCCCCCCCAGAAATTTTTGCCTAGGAAAAAGCCAGCAAAACTGATGTCAAAGTTTTTAAGCTTTCCTCAAAATGGTTTTTAGGTTGGTTTCTGCTCCGCTCTTTGAATGTAATTCTGCACAGTTTGTTTATTTATGTCGTAGATATATTTCTTTTAGATGACTGGAATCGTATGTCGCATGCCTACAGCAAACTGCCTTACGGTAAATGGGAGCTCATCATCCCGCCCAAGCCTGATGGATCCTGTGCCATTCCGCATCTGAGCACCGTGAAGGTGAGTCCGTCCGCCCATTTCTTATTGTCAACGTGTTTCAGTTCTAATGTAAATTGTTTTTTGCCAGGAAATGTGTATAGGTTTATGCTCTTGTTATTTAGTGAGTTAAGGGGACTTCACACATTTTATACTGTCGTTAAGCCTAAACTTTGTAGAAATACATAGATTAAGTCTGCTAAAGCATTTCTGCTTTCCTACTTTCTCTGTAAAATTCCTGTACAAGTTTTTGTCTGGGAGCAGTTCTAGGTTGGAAGTCTTGTTTGGTCCTTCAGGAAAAACGTAGTCAACTTGTGGTTCTTATAGCTTTATTTAAGCTGTAGCTTTTGTAACTTCTTGATGTTGAATTGTTGATGAAAATGTCTATTCTAGTTTCTCGTTTTTGCTTCCTTTGCAGGTAATGGTGTCCAAGGATGGCCATATCTATGATAAACTGTCTCCGTGGGCCACCTATGTGGTTTGTCCCAAGGACAAAATCATTTACGATCAAATCTTTTATAATCCTCCAAATGTAAGCTTTCTTAATACATAATTTGAATATTAATTTTAATGTTTTAAATTTAAATTTTCTTGATGGCATATTCAGCGTTGCTCAGGTTCTCCTACGCAGCATTTTACGTAACAAGCTTTAACTGCTTAAGACTAATTTCGCAGCTTGTTGCTTGAAATGAAGGACTGTTTTGGATTGGCATTGATGTGAAAGCAGCACTGCAGAAATTGTTGGCGGCAGTGGAAAGAGTCCATTTTGGGCGAGTTAACATTGAATTTGATTATTCTAGGCAATTTTTCTTGGAGGCGGCAATTTTTCAAAAAATATTCTAAAAATTGCGCTGTTTATTGTGTTTTTGGTGCAAAAATAAGCAGATTTAGCTTTAAAAAGGCAAAATTGAGTAAATGCTTGAAAATTTGACCTGGTGAGCGATTCATTTAGACGAAAATTTGGTACCAAAATTATCTATGGGGGAAGTAGAATTTCAAGGGATTTTTTCGGGTGGGTGCTTCCCCCCCCCGGGCTCGGGGGGGGGGGGAGATTTTTTGCAAAAATGAGCTAAAAATTGATATTTTTTGGCGTATTTTACACGTAGAAAGGCAAAAAGTCCTCAAAAATGCCAGGATTTAAGCTAAAAATAGTGACTTTTACGAAAAAATCAAAAATTTTTTAAAATTTGCGTATTTTTGGCAAACATTTGGGCCCCCAAAAAATCCCGGGGGGCGATTTCAGGGGGGAAGGCATTTGGGGGGGCAGGCAAGGAATTTCGCGGCTGTAATACATATCCATTGTTGTCTTTGAATATTTTGTTTTTTAGCCGTATAAATTTGTGCATCCCCGTCCTGGGAAACCTCGCGCCTTACGAATCTATGAGGCCCATGTTGGGATTTCCTCCCCTGAGGGAAAGGTTGCATCCTATCGCTACTTTGCTGACAATGTGATTCCAAGAATTGCAAAACAAGGTCTGTAAAGGTTATATATACAGTACATTTCATGAAATCCAGGACTGGTGGCGTAATTTCCAAATTGGCGAAAACAGCAAAATGTCGCGAAGTTGGCGAAAACTCGGAACAAAGTTGGCGAAAAAAGCAAGAATTGTCGCCAATTAAACAAGACGTTTCGCCAATTTTGGCGAAAATTGCCGTCACTTCGCGATATTTCGCCAAATTTGGAAATTCGCCACCAGTCCTGGATTTCATGAAATGTACTGTACACTCGTTTTAATTTTCAGTTAGTTCTAGGCTTTTCCTTGGCTATGTCTTACGTAGTTGTTTAGTGTGTGGGTGGGTACACATTCCAGTTGACATTTTAATGTGTAATACATCAATTTGAGCCCTTTCTTCATAAAACTCGCAAATTTGTATTTATTGCTGTATCCAACAAACTTCTCGCGTGTCAATACGGGCTGGCATTTTTTAGGATTTTGAAAGTGGGGGAGGGGCTCCCGAAAAGTGGGGGTCGAGCCCAAGGAATAAATATACCTGAATTTTTAGCGAAAAATTAGCGTTTTTAGGTAAGAACATAAAAACGCTGTTTTTAAGCTTAAAATGAACTTATAAGTCCATGAATTAGCTAAAAATTCCGAAAATTTTTGAAAATTTGACTACAAAAATTTAATTTTTTGACACTTTTGGGCGTCCTCCAAAAAAGTGGGTGGGACTTGCCGAAAAGTGGGGGGGGGCTCCGTAAAGTGGGTGGCAGATTGTGCCAAGTCCAGACTGGAGATTTTTTAGTTTTTCTCTACCTCTGGGCGATTTGAGGAGTTTCTCTTACACGTATTCTGCCTGTGTCTGAAATTTTGGTGAGTTTAGTGTTTTAGAACTCTTTCTGTAGTCTGCTTTGTCATTTTCTGATTGTTTTGTTCAGGATATAACTCCATTCAGTTGATGGCTATTATGGAGCATGCTTACTATGCCTCATTTGGCTATCAAGTTACCAGCTTCTTTGCAGCTTCCAGGTTTGTGCTAGGTTTTGAGAGTAGCTCTCTGTGCTCATGTACATTCGCAGAGATTACGTATTTTTAGGCAAGCCATATCCTACAAATACCTAGTAATTGTTTCATTGTCGTGCAACTTCTTGTCTCAGCAGCTGATAACAGAAAGCTTGGCTCTTGTCAGTGTCTTAAATGGTTTAGATCTTAATTATGATACAAATCCTCGGTTTACAGCATTTTGTTTTTGAATAAAGTAGCTTCTTCTTGTGTGCCTGTCTACTAATTTATCTAGACTAACTTTTGTTATGGAATAATCACTCTTTCTTAAATTTTCTTTTTTCTAGCCGCTACGGCCCACCGGACGACCTGAAATACCTGGTGGACACTGCCCACAAACACGGAATCACGGTCCTGTTGGACGTGGTCCACTCTCATGCGTCCAAAAATACGGCCGACGGCCTAAATCAGTTTGATGGGACAAATGGCTGCTACTTCCATGACAACCCGCGTGGCTATCATGATCTCTGGGGCAGCCGGCTGTTCAATTATACTGAGTGGGTGTGTTTTTTGACTGGTCGGTGGAGTTAGCTTTGACTGCGGTTGCTGTCTGTGTATTGTTGTTGTTGTTTTACTGTTGTCTTACATGTGCTATTGCTGTGTTATTTACATTTCCGACTTTTTTCCAGCTTTTTTGAAAGTTAATTCCTGCTTTCTCCTACCTTTTCTGACCAAAACTAACAAAGCAAAAAGGTACTTTTGTTCATGGAAAAATGGCAAATTTTTGGTTTTAAAGACTTTTTATACTACAGCTTCTTTGTACAACTTTTTGACATGCCATATCTAACTACTCCTATCATATCAGGATGAAAGTAGAACCCCAAGCACTCCCATCAGAAAAAAAGGTTCTCCAATTTTGTCATGCGTTTGTATCTATTGCACTCGGTAACTATACAGTTACGTCTAATTTTTTCGTGTTCAGGATGTTGTGAACGTTCAACCTTTTTGAACGTTCAACCTTAAATCCCCCTGACCTCTATCCCTACCCTGACTTGACGGCAGACTGGTTATTATTGGTTCCGTCATAGCTTTTTCTGCATCGTAATAACTTTACAAGAAATTTTGACGGACCCCGCCCCCTTCTTTTCATGGTGGTTTGGAATCAAATTAAAGCAAAATTTTATAATATAGTTTTTAATTAATTGTCAATTCCTTTATTTCAGAATTGAAGTTATTCGATTCCTTCTGTCAAATCTGCGTTGGTGGATGGAGGAGTATGCCTTTGATGGTTTTCGATTTGACGGGGTCACTTCCATGCTGTATCATTCTCATGGAATGGGTAATCTGAAAGAATTTAAAGTGAAATTTTACATTAATCTTTTAACGATAACTGCTTCAGTCGCTTATTTCATTCGGAGACGTCAGCGTTTTCCTCTTGTATTTAGTCTGTTTAGAGTAAAACTAAGGTTGGGCCTTGGGATTCACACATCTGCTTCTTAAAAATTAGCCCGATTCGCAATTCTAGGAAACTTTGAATCTTCGACCCACTTTTTGGGTCTCACACTTTTTGTCGCCTGGAAAAAGCCCAGTGGAGGAAATATATAGTTTTTGTCATATTAGGTATTACTTTAATTTAATTAAACGAATTTAAAATATTTAATCTGTTTATTTGTTTGTGGTCAGGTCACGGTTTTACGGGTCACTATGACGAGTACTTTGGTCTAAATACGGACACTGAATCAGTCGTATATTTGATGTTGGCCAATTTTATGCTGCATAAACTGTATCCTGATGTGATCACAGTAGCTGAGGTGAGGAGTCATGTGAACAAGAGTACATAATACATAAGAGTATGACAAGCGTTATGATTAATATGTATGTAGTGTGAGCGTGTGTCACAACATGCACACTAATCGCTGCCACTTCCTTCGAAAACTGAACCTAATGACCACCCCCCCCCCCTTTTCAACTTGGTACCCTGTCAAAACGGGTTGCCTGTTAATAGTTAAAGTGCTAGTATCGGTTTGTGTAAATTTGCTCCTACAGACTTAAATTCTTTATGAAAATAGACAAAACCTTTCAATCCTTTTTCACATCCTATTCTTGGAGACGAATGGATTTTTGTCTAGAAACTGATTAAAACAGCCGCTTTCGTGTGCAAAGTTTGACTGTTGTGGTCTTGTGCACCCTCCCACCCTCTCTGCGTTTCACGTAGGAAACGTCAGGAAATGAGGATCGCTGCATGCTTTTAGAAGAACTTTGATTGTATGTTTAATCCCTTATTTTGTTGTTCTTGTTTTAGGAAGTGAGCGGGATGCCGGGTCTCTGTCGTCCGGTCAGCGAAGGCGGTCAAGGATTTGACTATCGCCTCTCCATGGGTCTTCCGGATATGTGGATCAAGGTAGGCAGTATCCTGGATTTTTACTATTCCAATTATTCCATTATTAGTAGTACCAAGAGTCTATAAAAGGAACAGTGAGACACTCGACCTTTCCTAGCATAGATTAGCATAGGGTCGGGTCCTGGGGGGGGGGTTGTCCCCAAAAAATTTTGAGAGGGCTTGTACCTTGAACCAAAATTTTTAGGGGGGGCTTCACCTCAAAAATAAATTTGTGAAATTTTTCGAAAAAACGCTAATTTTATTAAAATTTGCAATTTTTTATTAACATTTGCAACAAAATCATCAATTTTTACAAAAAATTCAAAATTTTGTCAGATTTTTAGAAAAAGTTAAACATTTTAGCTGAAAAATTCCGGCCAAGCCGGAAATTTTTCAAAATTTCTGTGTAAAAACTAATTTTTCCCGCTATTCTTGCTTGGACCCCCCAGATCCCCCCGCGTTAACCTATGTTTCCTACCGTATTATGCCAAACAGTGGCCCATGGGCGTTTTTTCGGAATTGGCAATTTTGGATCTGATTTTTGTAATCCAAAAAAGTGCCCACCCCCGAAAAAACGCCCATGGGCTATTTTTTGGAAACAGTCTTTCTTATAGCTGCTGCTTAGCCAATTTTAAATAAATTTGATAAATTTTTGCGGACGACATGCTGCTCGGGAAGTGTCAGTTGTTTACATATCTATCCAAAGAAAGGATCATACGATTGATTCTAAGACTTCAAATTGCTTGATCAGCCACAACTTTATTCACAACTTTTAGTTTTCTAAGGGTCTATTTCTTTAAAGATTAAAATGGTCGGATTAAACGGATTAAAAATCAGCCGGATTAAAATTTTAATTGCTATTTCTTTAATGATGGATTAAACGGATTAAAATTAACTCGGTTAATCCGACCATTTTTAATCCGCGGATTAAACGAGTTGATTTTAATCCGTTTAATCCGCCATTAAAGAAACAGCGATTAAAAATTTTAATCCGCCATCCGTTTAATCTGCGTAGCTGAACGGGGATTAAAAACTAGTTGAAAATACAGGCAGCGGATTAAACGGATTAAAATTAATTTTTAAAGAAACAGCGATTAAGCAGGTCGGATTAAAATTAACTCGTTGATTGTTTAATCCGAAGTGTGAATAAAGAAACAGGATTAGATTAAAATTTTAATCCTAGGTGCATTAAAGAAATAGGATTAAATTTAATCTGTTTAACTCGTTTAAGTCGCTGGATTAAATTTTAATCCGTTTAATCAGAGGTGCTATCACTTTAATGCGGATTAATTTTAATCTAATCAGTTTAATCTTTAAAGAAATAGGGCCTAAGCCATGCAAGTGAGCATTGAGAAATCCAAAAAAGCGCCCACCCCCCCCACGAAAAAACGCCCATGGGCGTTTTATTGGGTGGGCCACTGTTTGACATAACACGGTAGTGTGTTAAGCTTCCAATATGCTGGAAACATTAAGGCCAAATTCTGGGGGCTTCTCAGCGTGTAAACATGCAATGCTGACTTTTTTCAAAAACTGGCGTTTTCGCCAAACTAAATACTGTTGCTTGAGCTGAGAAAGTCGTACTGCGATAATTTTTAAATCATTTTGTTGCGTAGAATGTAATCTTTTTAACGATATAAAAATTATATAGCTTGGTTTAGGCAATCTCTTACCAATCCGGTAATAATACATCCTTTCCACGAAAACTTTAGGAATTTCATGATTTCTTCAAAATGCGTTGGTTGTTTCCAGATTTGTAAGAGATAGCCAGAATCGAGCTAATAATAGTTGAAAGGGTCTCATTCTACGCACATAATGATAACAATTATCGCTGTACGACTTCCCCAGCTCAAGTTATATTATTTAATTTGGCGAAAACGCCCGTTTTTGAAAAATGTCAGCGTTGCATGTTTACACGCTGAGAACCCCCCTCCCTCCCCGAGATTTTGGCCTTAATGGTTCGACCATATTACAAGCTCAATATTCTGTTAGGAAGAACTGAGTGTCGTACTCTTTCTATTATAAACTCTTGATAATACATAGTTAATCTGGCCACTCTAATCTGTTTAGTACTCCTGTTCCATTCTTTTTTTGGTTTTTCAGGAATTTGTGGGCAGTTTTTTTTATTATGTCCAGACAATTTTTGGTCTTCAGAAAAGGAAGAAGCAAGTTCAGTTCAGTTCAGTTTCACCATTCGGCGCAGCTTAACTTTACGGTTGCGGTCTAATATTTTTCTCCTTTTCTATGTTTTTATGTTATTTTATGTCCACTTTTAGATACTGAAGCATAAGAAGGATGAAAATTGGGACGTGGGAGACATCGTGCATACGCTGGAAAATCGACGCTGGTCTGAGCGCCATATTGCCTACGCCGAATCTCACGATCAAGCCTTGGTCGGGGATAAAACCATTGCCTTTTGGCTGATGGATAAAGGTGGGTGTTAGATTATTAAAAATTAATTTTTAATCTCAAGAGCATGACTAAGGGGGGGGGGAGGTTTCACCCGAAAATTCCTGCGAAAAATTTGATTGTTTGAAATGTCCTTTTGCATTCAGTCGTGTGCCCCCCTTTCTTGTAGTCTTTTTTATTTTGATGCTGTGTGCAATTTTTATTTTTATTGTGCATGCAACTCTACCGCCGACATGTATGACATCGAAATGGGCTATTTTAGATCGTACATGTTTACAATAAGGATGGTTTTTGTATTCTACATACTTTCAGAAATGTATGATTTTATGTCTAACATTACCCCCCTGACTTCCGTTATTGATCGAGGAATTGCCCTGCACAAGATGATACGATTTATCACTCATGTGATGGGCGGTGAAGGCTGGCTTAATTTTATTGGTACGTATGTGGGGGGTATTCCGTTGGTTTTTTGGTGTTTAATGTTAAAGTTTGATCAAGTGATTTGATTTTTATGTCGTGAGAAAGCGGTAAATATAGCGCAACTTTGTTCTGAGCTGAGACGGTGTTTTGCGTAGTATTGGGGCACATAGCATACTCACACCACGAAAGTCTGGCCAAAAAATGTTGAAAGCGAAATTGTTTTATTTATATTTTAAGAGCGCTTCAAGATAGCTGCGATAATGGTATATATTTTTGGACCCGAATTCATGAAAAATTGTTTGACGAAACGAAAGCTTTCATCATTTCGGTACAGAAATTACATTCGTTATGGTAGCTATCTTGAAACGCTTTTCAGATATACAAAAAACAATTTCGTTTTCTGCATTCTGTGGTCTGATTTTAGTTTCTTGTCTGGAGTGTTCCAGAAAAATTCTAGAAAAAACTTGCATTTATACTATTGCTCTTTTCTCCAATTTCCTGTATTTGCCATAGCCCATCCGATAGGTTTCTAACATAATTGCAGTCTTTGTATTCTCCCAAAAAATCGGCATTTTATCATGAGCCTCCATGTTGTAGATATTTATTGTTAAGGTAACGAATTTGGTCACCCGGAATGGTTGGACTTCCCTCGGGAGGGTAACCAGGACAGTTATCATTACTGCCGGCGTCAGTTCAATCTGGTCGACGATCACCTGTTGCGATATCAGTATCTGAACAACTGGGATCGTGCCATGAACGAAACGGAAGAGAAGTATCACTGGCTGTCTGCTGGACCGGTAAGACCTGCCTTCAAAATAAGTATCTCCAGGATTATGTAGGATTTTTCGGGATATAAATTATTGATGGAAAATAGTTCTTTTCAGTTTTTTGCGATGTTTTTCTGGTTTTTTTAAAATGGAAGGCTTTTTAAAGTGCATAGTTTGAGAAAACCGTTGTGATGTGATGTGTTTTGTATGCTTTTATGTCTCACCCCTTCTTTCTGTGGAGTAGCAGAAGTAGGAGGGTTTGGTCTCGCTATTTCTTTTTTAGGCTTATACTACCTGGAAGCATGATGATGATAAGGTGGTTGTCTGTGAACGATCTGGGGTCATTTTTGTGTTCAACTTTCATCCTTCCAAAAGTTTCACCGACTACAAGATCGGCGTAGAGACGCCTGGAAAGTATGTATGGTCGGTCATCTTGTGAATATGGATATTAGCATCCTATTTTAACATAACTTGTTACTATTCGTATTGAAATTATTACTTTATGGAAACCTGCTAATGAGATTATACGGTCCTGGTTTACGTTTTTTTCTAGATTTCACACTGACCAATTCTTCTATTTTAATTAATTACCATTGCTTTAGGTACAGAATTGTGTTGGATTCTGATGACAAAGAGTTTTTGGGACACCAACGATTGGATCATAGTGTGGACTATTTCACATTTCCCGAAGGCTTTGCTGGAAGACCAAATCATGCTTGTGTAAGATTGCTTATATTATGCTTATACTCTATCCAGGCTTATAATGCATAGAGTATGACAGCTGTCTGCTGTCCATACTGTTTGCATTATGTACTCTTGGATAAAGATTGGTATTTAATGTTTCTTCGTTTGTTTTAGTTTGATGTGTACTGTGGAATCTGTTTTCAGACCTAGACAGAATTTTACTTTCTTAGTTGCATCTGAAATCGGGTCTTTCTCATGTGATCCCTGTACAGGTTGCATTCATGTTTTAGGTATATGCTCCTAGTAGAACCTGCTTTGCCTTAGCCAAGATGGATTAAATCTTTTGCATTTAGTCTCTAGTGTTGCTGAAAGTGTCAAAGATTTGATATGTTCACTGTTAATTAATATCGTATGTTGTGTTTAATTATTGGTGCTAATTGTTTTGCCAACGAATGTGAACCATACACAGTTTTTCTGGTTGAGATTTTTCCCGCATAGGCTGCCTGTAAAAGGATTTGAAATTTTGATTCATTGTTTTGCAGCAACTTGATTAAACATTTGTGTCCGAAATAAGATTAGTTTTGATTTGTACAATTCATTTAACATTATTTTCCAGGTCCTTTTCTAAACTAAGCGTTAGAAATAGCTTGATTTCGAAATATTAAGCTGTAGCCTTGCTTTCATTTAAAACATGGTCACAAAATTCTGAAAATATAAAAAGTCTGAATTTGTACCCAAAACTGGTGCATAAAATTTTCTCTTTGACAAGAATTGTTGTCACTTGCGAGTAGCACTAGCAGAGTCTGTTGTAATGATATTGTTTTTGTCTCTGGATGTTTACGGTTTTTGTTTTACTGCCGCAGTTTTGCACAGAAACTTTAGCTGGGATTAGCTTACAATTTTTGAATATTCCTCTAGTTTATCTTGTTAATTCTTTTATTGTTATCTTTTTAAACTGGCTGTGAAAATGAAGCCTTTCTACTTAGGTTCACTACGTGATCTGCTCAATAGTAGTACATAATATAATTAATATTAAGTTATTAGTTATAGGAATATAGGTATAGCTTGAGTTATCCTGACTTGTTCTTTGTATTATGGTTTTGTGTTCTAGTCATAGTTTGTTTTGATTAGATTTGTTATGAATTTTATGCAGTTTGTTTTTGCAAAATGTTTTGCAAATTTTACATTCGTAGATGACAGAATTACTTGTATATGGAGATTAAATTAATATAGCCTCTTTGTTATCATAGTTGGGTATCTCATTGTAAGGTTTTGTTATTTAGACGTACCAAGGTTGACGTGTTGGGAACTCCGGTCCGAATATGGTCCCGCACTAAGTCTTGTTTGCTTTCGAATGAACACAATACTTTCTGTCTAGTCCACATACTCCGTCGATAGTCACACGCAGCACTTTCTAGACTTGGTAGAACTGAAAAAGTTTCCGATTCTGTACACATTTTGTAAAATTATGAATTCCCTGAAAGGAAAAAATTCCTACTCGAAGTAGTGGGGGTCCGCCGAAATAGACTTTACATCGAGTTGGGAGACTACGAAACCTTACGAGAGGATCCTCCATCCACAGTAGTATTGGATGGAGACCGGCCTGACGATGGCCGGTGACCCCATAGGCCGGCTGGCTGCCGACCTGCAGCAGATTGCAGTGCAGTTATGATGACTGCTAAGATATTGATTTTCGGATGTTATATTAGAAAAATGTAGGTGTACGACGTATACCGGACGGTACAGCCTAGACTAAAGCTTTTGTTTACAGCTTTTGTGTAAACATGCAGCGTCGGCTTGCAAGCCATATGGCCCTCCTTGACTCATTCAGTTTTTGTCCTAAAAAGATGAGGAAGAAGAAGAAGAAGAAGAGAGTAGAGTATGAAAGTAAAATCATAGGTTACATGTCGATATTTTCAAACGTCGAGAGCCCGACAGTATTGTAATTGCTGTCGTCCAATAAGCCTTTAATTTGCTGTGAATTAAATACGCTCCATTTAGTATTCCAGCTGCAGCAAGAGAAGTTAACAGTAGATAATTTAGCGTGGCTCAGCTTAGGCGTGCTTCTGTTTTTTAGCATACCTAGATTATATTATGGATGGAGTTCAATTTAAGCTTAGTTGCTCTGAATTGTAAATTTCTGACTGTATTTGCCATTCTTGTTCATTAAAATTTTGACAAAGCATGTAAAGTTTAGCTCAAAACTGCCGGACACGGCACGGTCTCAATTTGCCAAAATTGATTACATTGCTCTAAAAGTTTCGAAAATTTTTGGGATGTTTGGTCTTGGTGGCTCATGGCACCTCCCCCCCCCCCTAGCCGATACCCCCAGATTTTTACCCGCCACACCTAGTAGCTATGCGATATAATCAAAGTTGAAATACTTGCAGCATCTCTGTCAACTGAGAGTGTACTAAAAAGATTCTTTGCCGAAACTATTATTTCAATCAAGAAGTTGTATAAAAAAGTACAATAAAAACCTTGTAAAAGATGGTTCCGCCCGGGGTCGAACCGGGGACCTCTCGCGTGTGAGGCGAGCGTGATAACCACTACACTACGGAACCTTAGAGAATAAGGTGTAAAAACTGCTTATAGAGAAAGGCCACATTTCTCAGCTGGAAGGAAAATGTTTAGTTGATTATTCACGTGAGGCAATAAATTTAGAATTTATTGTTTCAACAAATCTGTTTGAATGTTAAAATTGCCCTCTACTTATTTTTAGTAGACATAGTTTACCTTTCAGCCTTGCAACATGATATAGCATGATTCAGTTTTTTAGACACGTGATGCTGGGTTTAGCCAATGAAATTTTCAACCTACTGTTTATTACTTTTCCAGCAATTTCTCTCATTTTTTAGTGGAAATTAGGGTTTTTATGAAGTTTCTGGGTGTTTCTAAAACTGTGTCAAAGAATTGAGTTATTCTTTGCGTGTGACTTTTCTAAGTACTCTCTCTATGTGTACATATCGGAATGAATAAAAATAGGAATACCAGTTAAGGTTTCGGGTAGGCAAGGCCTGCTGGAGTTTTGACTGGAAAATTCAGAGTCCCAAAAATAAAAATTTTAATAATACGAGTAGCTCGTTAAGAATTGATTCGTGGGGTTGCTGATGGAAAATGTTCCCAAACCGGCGAAAAGGGGTTTTGTTTTGGGGGGATAAAGTTAAAGAGATCCGTTTAGGATCTATCCAGTTAACGTCGTTGTTGCACCAGATTTGTTGCACGTCGGCAGCTCCACCCGAAGGCGGCCACTCCTTAACTCTCTGTCTTTTGTCCTCCGCTGTAGCAAGTTGAGAAGGAAACCACTGAGTTGGCTCTTTAGACCCTTGTTACGTCAGCGGAATGCTGTTTCTGTTTATACCGCAATGGGAAGCTGCACCAGATACCGTCTCGATCTTTCGATAGAAAGACTTCCTTACTGTCGTTGCTCGGACGCAGCGTCTTTCCTCAAGCCTCTTGCGCGCAGATGGTTAGGTGGGATCACAAGCAAACGCAATTTGTCTGCGTTTTAAGTGCTTTCCATCAGCAGTCAGCATTCCCTTACAGGAGGATTGCGCTTTGAGCTTCCTTTTTGGTGGGCAAAATTGCCTGGCCTTAGCGTAGCCTGTATTGTTACACAAATCTCTGTGTACAGGCTCTGGGCAAGCAGCTTTGCACTGAACCAACTACCAATTGAAATGTCAGTGTTTCACGTGAACTCCGAAAGGTTGAACTTGACGTACTCAAGTAGTTTCGTTGTCTGGAGGCTGCTGAGTAGTTAGAGTTCATGAAAGCAAACCAACCAACTCGGGACTCTGGTTCGATCCCCGTCCTGGACACTTTTCTGCACATCTTTCAATCCTGATTTCAACCATTTATGTTTTCGTCCGCGCCGCGTCCTACCGCTTAGAGGAGAGTCGTTCCGTGCAAGGAAATTTTGCAGGTTAAAAATAAGTTTCCATAAATTTATCATTGTGGTCCTCGTGATGCTAAGGGTTATACATAGGTGATATTAATAGAACTGCTTGTTGTTGTATGCAAGATTTCACATATAAAAGCTACTGGCTTTGATTGAACAAGATGAAGCAAATAAAGCTTACGTTACACACAAGAATCTGCAATGCGTCTGACTTGGGCTTATGCTAAAGTTGGCTGAATTAAGTCGTTACTATCTGAAAATGTTTGTTTACATTAAATTATTTTTGATTTTTTCCCTTCAAAAATCGTAAACTTTTCTGTCAGATAAAGTCATGTTATGAAGTTGCCAACTTTTGATATACACGCAGGCTAAGCACAACAATATGTAGGTTGTATTCAACTTCTTGATAGCTGTAAAATTTTCCAAATATTTGCTACAAATGTTTCGTTTACAACTGCTATAATCGGTGGGGGGAAAGCCTCAGTCACAACATTTAAGTAAAAGTTTCGAAAGGTTGAATCTAACCTTGATATTTTTGATGGGTCATAAAAGTTTGACTCTTTTGACAGGAGAGGTGGTCTTCGGGGCAGCATTTGGTACACGCATTTTCACCGTCGCGTTTTATCGCTATCGCTAACAGGGCTTTTATAGAATCCTATAAATCCTAATGAAAGAAAATTAAGGCTGCTATAGGGGACCAGGGGAGCCCATAAATTTTATTTTATGTCCCTCTACACCAGTGATTTGAGGATTTTTAAATGCCACCCCTTTTCAGATGTTACATGCGTAGGTACACAAGACGGCCCCAGTTTTACGACGAACATGTTTATGCATTGTGAACGTTTCCGGGAGTCACCGCGACAACGAAACCTGATTTCCTGAGGCTGCAACCATGCCATTTATTCCATTTATCATTTAGAGGACCTTTCCCCCCGATTTTGACATTTTCTCGCTCTCTCTAGCAGAATATCTGCAATTTTTGTTTCCTTGGAACATGCTTCTTTCTTATAGCATTACGTTATTTATGTTCTCCATAGGTCAGCTTTTGCCAGATGAAGCGGACGCCAATTGGCTGTAAGTTTTCTTGGCTTGATTTTGATAAATTTTTGCTGAATTTGTAGCTTGAAAGTTTCTTTGAGGTTGTGTATTTTGTTGAATGTTTTTGCTGGTTAAACAGAGTGCTTCGATATTTTGAATGTTTTCTGATTAAAAAATTAAGGTTTTCATTGAAACTTAACTATTTGTTGTTAACAACTTTGGGATAATAAAAGTTGAGATACAAATCATGTGAGTACGATGTGGGGGTCATCCCCATGCATAGGCGATGGGAGAGTCAATTTGGGAATAAGCGAATGTGATAAACATTAAATCAGACCTCACCCGAAATGAAGTAAGCCAAGTTAATTACAGCTTGCTTACATCATAAGCTTACAACTTTAGCTTATAATGAGCTAACGAAAAGTTTCAATCGAAAAATGGATTTGATTCGTATTCTGCAACCCCAAGAACCCATAATTTTAACAAAAACTTTAGTAAAAACTGAAACAAAATGTGTCCTGTAACAATTGGCTAGAGCTCACTGCGAACCGATATGTGCTTATATATAGTCCCTTAGCACAATGAGACTTGGGAAAAACTTTTGTTGCAGTGGGGATGCGAACCTTGGCCCTGACAAGGGTAGGAGAATATTCCAGGGTTATGTACCTTCCTCATTATTTTTTAATCAAATACAGAGTCATTTTTTCCAATTTCTGGCTTTTTGAATTCCAAATTCCTTTTTCTCAGGGATTACGTGTGTGCAAGAATCTGTTGGGGCAATAATTTTTTGAATTTTAATTAGCTGTCAGTCCGAATTTATTAATACTAGCAAAGGGAGCTGGGAATTGAATTTATGGTTAAATTTTTAAAATTTATTTTCCATTATATAATGATTCGGTTTGACATACAATTATAGGATAAGGTGAATTGGACTATTTATTGGCTTTCTGTTGGTGAATTGTAAATTTATTGACTTTCACTGGCAATAATTCTTTAAAAGATTTATTATCCACATGAGAAAATTCGCCTGTGGCATGTTGAGATGAGATATGCTCTATGTAGAAATATACAAGAAAAATTGTATGGCAAAGTTTGGAGGAAAAGTTTGTTTATTGAAATGGGATGCAAAACTTATGTGCAAAATCTATGTACATAACTTTTAGTTTTTAATTTTTATTTATTTGTTTATATTTATATTTTATATAATGGCCTCTACTAAATTTTGAATGTTTAGTTTATCATTTTGGACAAGTCAAACTTTTTCGACAAAAATGCTGCTGTTTTGCCAGGCGCCAAAAAGCGCAAGACAAGCAATATAAAACGAAACGTCGTAAAGAATCTACATAAAATTATGTGCCACAAAATTGATTATGTATCATTCACGCTTATATTCAGTTTTATCAACAATATATATAGTCAAATACGATGGCTTAAAAATCAAGATTACAGCAAGATTATGAGATTTCCTAGTGCAACCATCTAGATCCATCCATCATGATTTATTTCCACAAAACTTCCTTTACCTCCGGGCTACCCGGTTCTGTGAAACGAAAGCAATGAACCACTGGAAACAGTGTATCACTTCTACCCAAATGCTGGTAGACCAAGAGGTCCGGGGAGAAGCCCAAAGTAGGAAGCGTCAGGCACCGTATACCATTTAAACGGGACCTAGGAGAGAGAAGGGAAGTGGGAAGTTCAGTTTTTGTATCAGGTTGGAAACCAGAAATTGGCTCAGCTCAGAATCGAACCACATCCCTTCTGATTCGAGGAGGGACATGCAAACCACTATACCACGGATCCATTCAGCTGAACTTCCATATCAGGCTTATCACCCTTTTCCTACACCTACTTCCGTTACAGCAGGGAACAAACCATTCCTCTGAATCAGGGTTTTTTTGGTTTTCGGATTTGCGTCAACCTTGCGTCCCGCTAAATTTAAGTTGCGTCACGTTAAGAAATTTTGCGTCCAGGCAGAATTCTTGTTTTTTTGGTCCGATTTGCGTCTAGCTTGCGTTAAAATTTCATTGCGTCCAGATAAAAAACTTTGCGTCCAGACGCACATCTGGACGCAAAAAACCTGCTGTGAATATTCAACTTGTAAGTTGAAGCACGAAAAACGAGACTTCATGATACCTGAGACCCAGAAGAATTCATATGTTCAGGCTGATTTCGGTTTAGTGAATTGCATTAAACGGTTTTTGTAGCAAAATTTAAACTGCTCAAAGCTGAGCAAATTCTTGTCACATCTAGTCTTTTGTTCCTCATCTGTAAAATCCTAATTTGCATATTTCTTTTTCAGATATCTGGGTCTGATGGAAATTACCACCAACGGCCCCTACACCCGAGATCTGCGGCTAAGCACCGGTCAACGGGGCTGTGCCAAGATTCCCTGCCTCAACGCCCCTCAGATGACCATGTGTCATCAGCACACCAACGCCATGCCCAGTGTCAGTCTTGGCGCCAGACTGGGCGTGGGAGAGTGTATAGCACAGTTCCAGAACGAACGATGGAACTGTACCACACTGAAGGTTGTGAATGACTCTGAGTATGATGTGTTTGGAGCCACCAGACGAGCAGGTGCGCTGTTTGGATTGGATAATAAAATAACGCGGACTGGTTTGGGGAACCCTAACCCCTCCAGGTCACTTACAAGCCCTGCTGTCCTGGAAAAGTTCCAGTAGAAACTACAGGAGTCACTTTTGTAGATGATAAATACACAGCTTTTGTAGGAAATGCTGGTTACGTTTTATAAATTTCGACAAGACACCTTTTGTAGTTTGACTGAAAATACTTTGGTACCATAAATGGATTACACGCAAGTAGACTAGTGTATAAAAAGAAGCCTGCAGATTCCACTGGCTCACAGGTTTGCTGGTTTTCAGTCTTTCAACATCCTTTAGGCAAACCGCCTTTCTACCGAAAGTATTTTGAGAAGTGTCCAGTGCCCCCCGCTCCCGCACCTACCCTTGTTGGTCAATCTCGTTAAAAATCGCAGGCTTGCATTGTGGAAAGGGTGAAAAATTCTGAACAGAAAGTATAAGTAAACAATGGACAGAAAAACTACGTTTTGACACTAAAATGCTAAAAAAACGTGATATTATGCTTTCTTCTCTTCTATAGCACCGTGGTCGACTGGTAGCGTCCCGTGATATGGTATCAACCTCTTCTTCACCCTCTAGGTTTCTTCTCGGTGCACCAGTTCGTCTCCAGTATTTTACTGATGCTTACTAGTGAGTAGTGATGTTTCGGGCTCTGAAACTGAAACTGAAACTAAGTTTTAGGTTGTACAGGTTTCAGTTTCAGTCAATGCAACTGAAACTTATACTGAAACTGAAACTGTAGCGCTTCTACCAGGGCTGGTGGACCAAGAAGGAACCGAGGGCAAGCCCGAACGGGAGGCGCCAGGCACCTTTGTACCCACGACACGAGGACCTAGGAGAGAGAAGGGAAGAGGGAGGCTCAGCTTTTCGCTCACCATTGAAAGTAAAGAATTGGCCCAGCCGGGGTTCGAACCACGACCCTTCTGATACCGGGACAGACGTGCTAACCGCTAAACCGCAGGCCGAATGAAACTGAAACTGAAACTTAGATATTATTTAAAGACCTGAAACTCAGACTGAATAGTTTCAGTCTTCCTCAAAGCATGAATATTTGACAGTTTTAGCGGCCTTTAAGTTAGCGCATTCTGCAATAGGAGTATATAATTTATGCATTATATTATGTCTCAAGGCAAGAAACTGCAGTTTTTGAATGAACTGAAGCTGTAGCAGGATCTCCGACTGAAACTAAGACTAAAACTGAAATTATTTTGAGATCCAAACTGAAACTAAAACTATTTTGGGAGGAGACCTGAAACTGAAACTGAAACTGAAATCATCTTGAACCACCGGCTGAAACTGAAACTGAGACTGAAACTAAAATGTGTTAGTGAAATAACACCAATGCTTACATACATACTTTCTGATTTGACTTCCACATGTTGTCCTGTCGCTATTATTGTTTGGAGGTTGGCTTGAAATTCTACCATTCATTGTTTGTTAGGATCATTATTCACAATGAAATAATAAAAAAAGCCTGACCTCCTTCGGTCACAAAGGCAAAGACTTAGTCCGAAACAGGAGAGAGCCAATGGGCGCGGTGAGCGCTTGTCATTTGCATTCATGTCTTTACCCGAAAGTGTTTACTTAAGTATTTCATGTGATTTTGTTTCAGCCAATCAGGAGACAGCCTTCCTGTCAGCCATCACCAGTGCGGGTCTGGTGGCCGAAATCACTCGGGCCTGTTCTGCGGGTAATCTGACCGAATGCGGCTGCGATCAGTCCTTTAAGCATCGCGGGGGTGGGATGTTTAATCCGCCCGCCGGCGGTCAGAAAGCGGCTCACAAGTGGCGCTGGGGCGGCTGCTCTGACAACGTCTACTACGGGATCAAATTCTCGAAACAGTTCCTGGACGAGCACGAGAAGCAGTTGCACAAGGACCGGGCGAAACGCGTGTCGGCGGATCATCTGATGAATTTGCATAATAATGAGGCTGGAAGACAAGTAAACAGTATTTTCTAAGTGTCACACGAAGAGCCTATAATCGTTCTATAAGATTAAGTGTAAGCTACCAGAGGACTTCTCTTCCGTACATTGCATAACGGGGCTCCGACCGCAATACGCGAATGTTTCCTCATCTGCCGTTTGATTCGGGGGAGAGTCGACAGAACATCACTTCCCGCTGGGGATTGGGTAGTAAAGCGGGTCTTCGCTTAGAGGGGGTCGCATAAAGGCAAAACTTGGGTGTATCTGTTTGGCTGTTGCCGCCCCCCCCAACGGGGACCCCCGCATTGTTATCCCTTCCACACCTCTTTCGGCTGCCCTAGCCAAAAAAACGATCCCCCCTTTCAAACGGGGGGGGGGGGAGATACTGGTCGTGTAGTGTAGTCAGAGCATCATGAAACAAATGCAATGAAGAGACGCCCTCCAGTGGCTTACTCTTCTTCCTACATCCAGAAGGAAATATGGACTCTTGGTCACAATCTAACAGTCTGCTTGAAAGCAAAACTGAGCTGTGGATACAAAATGGAGCACCGGTTTCCCCATACAGAATCAAAACGTTGAGTTGAACTTAAATATATTTTCTGCATAAATCAATGAAACAAATAAGTGGGCCCTTTCGTTACTGCGAAAATGATTCCTAAAAGCTTTACATTAAAATAAAAAGGAAAAGTTTTCAATGTACATTGGCAAAAATTGGACTAACATTTACGATATTTCCAGGAATCATTTCTGCTCATAATCAGACCTTACATCGTCTTATCATCTATTAGGATTTTTACTCCAATACTATCGAATATTGATTAGAGAAAGTTTTAAATACGTAATTTAAAAAACAATTCCGAGCATTCTCATTCTTGCAGATAACGAAATTTCCAGAAGAGAAACGGAGACAACGCATATTTTATGGAACCTGATTACTTTATGCTGCAGAGAGCGTTTATGTATTGTTCTGACAGCCATGATTCTTCCACTAGTAGAACTTTACCCCATTTTTTGTGGATGATTTTGGCTCCGGTGAAGGGTAAGCCGGGGATTTGACGTTTTCAAGGGAAAAACTATTAGTGGAAAAATAAGAAAATTTTTCACTTTTCGTCATTTTTCGCTGAAACGGGCTATGACGACGTTATATCTAAGTTCATCCTAAGGTTTATTAATGTAAAATACATTACCAGAAATTTTTGTTAGATCGATTATGTCAAATCTACTCTCCGACTTACCCTTTCTGTACCCCTTTACATAAGAAAACTCTATTCCACCAAAAATGGGGGGATCTTTTCAGGATAACCCACCCCAGGCCCAGATTCCGCAAACGTTGATCAAATGAGCTGAAATTTGGTATGGGTATGTTTTCGACCACGCTGAGTTCAAATATCGCAAAATTTTTCGATTTCGCGGAATTCGATTTTTTTCGATTCGTAAGGGGGGACCAAGGGGACCCGAAAAATTTTTTGTCTTCGATTTTGCTGAAAAGTTGCGTTCAGGGGTTTTCGAGGTCGCAGAACACGAATCTGAAATCCGTTTTTCGATTCAGCTTTTCGTTAGCTCAATATAAGCTAAAGTTCTAAGCTTAAGATGTAGCTTATACTGAGCTAAAGAAAAGCTGAATCGAAAAACGGATTTCAGATTCGTGTTCTGCGACCACGAAAACCCCTGAATACAACTTTTCAGCAAAATCGAAGACAAAAAATTTTTCGGGTCCCCTTGGTCCCCCCTTACGAATCGAAAAAAATCGAATTTCGCGAAATCGAAAAATTTTGCGATATTTGAGCTCAGCGTGGTTGAAAATATACTCATACCAAATTTCAGCTCATTTGATCAAGTTTTGCGGAATCTGGGCCTGGGGTGGGTTATCCTGAAAAGATCCAAATGGGGCAGTATTCAACTAGTGGCAAATTCATGTCTGTCGAAACAATTCCCAAACCCTATTTATTTACTGCATTAAATATACTTTGAGTGCTTTTTTCTTCCAAAAATTTTGTCATCAACAAGAATTTCAGGACAAATTTAACTTTATCCCCCCCCCCCCAGAACCCCAATTAAACTTTATCCCCCCCAGAATTAAAACCTGCCTAAAAGCACTATTTCAGTGTCACATTGTGTTTTATTGCATTATTTATTGTATGGCTTCATATTGGAGGCTGATGAATTAAAAAAATTTTAAATCTTAAAAAAATTTTAACATTTTAGATTTTAGTTTGGTAAGGGGGGACCAACGGGAAACCAATAATTTTTTGAAAAAACATTTGCTGAAAACTTGCATACAGGGGTTTTCGGTGGCGCTCAGCACGAATCTGACATCCGTTTCTCAATTCAGCTTTTCGTTAGCTCAGTATAGGCTAAACTTGTAAGCTTAACATGTAAAATTTGTTTATTTATTCTTTATTTATTTATTATTTATTTATTTATTTATATATTTATTTATTTATTTATTTATTCATTATATACTCATTTATGTGTATATTTATATGTATTTATTATTTATTTATTTATTTATTTATTTATTTATTTATTAGTCTATTTCTTGTTTTAGGCCGTCCACAGGCTGATGAAGATCGACTGTCGCTGTCACGGCGTCAGCGGATCCTGCGAATTCAAGACCTGCTGGCGGGCCATGTCCAAATTCCAGGTCGTCGGCGAGCTACTGAAGGCCCGCTGGCAAAATGCGGTTCGAATTAAAAGGCGGGCAAAACGGAAACTGCGACGCCGGCAAAAGTCCGAACGGAAGGTCCCCATCCGGAAGGACCAACTAGTCTACATCCATCCGTCTCCGACCTACTGTGAGTCCAATCCGGGCCTGGGTATCCTGGGTACCCAGGGGCGGGAGTGTAATCACAGCTCCTATGGGTCGGACAGTTGTTCAGAACTGTGCTGCGGCAGAGGCTTTAATACCAGAATGGAACGGCGCATTGAACGCTGTCACTGTAAATTTGTCTGGTGCTGTTATGTGAAGTGTAAAACCTGCAGCCGGATGGTGGAGGTGACGACTTGCAAATGAGTAGAACCTCTCCCCAGCTAACGGAGAGGAGTGCAACACAAATGAAAATGAAAAGGAAAAGGAAATGCTGAGATAAAGCTTAAAAAGTCTGCTGTAGTGGGATAGTCATTTTTTGTAGGCGGTGAAAATGTTAAGCTTTTCAAAGAGAACAGAAAATTTTGCTTAATTTTTTTACAGGTTTCGAATCTTTTTCTGGGGCAATTTATTGTCAGATGAAACGAGCAAAATTCTTGTTTGAAAGCTGTTTCCTCAAAAAATCATTTCCTATTTCTGAAATCAAGTTATTTTTTCAAATCCATCGACTGATCGAAACGAATAGATTTTTATGAAAGCTTAGTTTTCCCCTATTTCTGGTACTAATAACATGGTAATCTACTCATTTACTAGTCATCTTGTGAGGGTCTTTTCGCGCTCTAGTTGAACGGGTTAACTTGGTTATCTTTTACATGGATTTAACTCGGGTTAAGATGTTGATAATATTGACCCCTTGTGAGCAAAGTAAAAAATGTTAACTCGTTTAACTCATTTAACTCGATACGGGAAAAGACCTTCTCCTTTCCTATTCCATTCAGTGAAAGGTGTTATTGAATTGCAGTTGAATCTCAATGTTTTCAGTATTCTAGAACTTTTGCTTTAACTCATTGTATTGTGTGTAGTTGTGACGAATGAGATAATATAATTAATTCGAAAGAGATGGGATTTGGAAAGCTGATGAGTAAAAGTGTGAAATTAAAAATGGTTTTGTTTTTTCTATTTTGTTCTTTCTTTCAGCATTCCACTCCTCAATTCTTTTCCGAATTTATGTCTAGCTTAAAGGCATAAAAACAGTTTATTGGCGGCATTAGAGGTTTATAATTTAGCAAATTGGAATTTATTTTGGTTGCACCAGTTCTTTACAGTTTAAACAAACTTTTTACGATTTTTTAACTGTGAACGGGAATTCAAATTTCAAATTTCAAATTGGTTTCGCTAGCCATTAAGAAATAAAACTTTTATTGGTGTACGCAATTTTGGGTGGATAAGCTACAATTACAATTTTCAGTCAGCCAGTTAACCGAAATCACAATGTTTTCACTAAAATATTTTTTATTTTGATAAGCAAAAACAGATTCCGTGTTCACATTCAGTTTGTAACACTTTTCAACCTCTGAACCGTGTCAATTTCACTGTGTTTTTATTTGCTGTATTTTGTTCGACAGTATTTGGTTGTGATAAATTGTAAAGATATCTACAGTATAGACGGAACTTCTAAATTTTGTAAAAATTCTGAGACTGAATATATTGCAGTGAAATCTTTGTTTATTATCTGCGACGGCTTCATTTATCATTAACTCGGCTGACTTTCCTGCAACACTATCTAATGATGGTTTTAATTAGAATTTCCGGTTGATAAATTTTTCATAGATTTAAGGATTTTAGATAATTTAATATTAACTGAACCCAATATGAGCTTTTCGCTCATATCTGAAATAAGCAATAAACCTGGCATCGATTTAGACTTGTGTTTATTTGGCTTTGATGTGCAATTTTTGCTTGTAAGTTTGTTTCCTGTGATTTTGTTGAGCTATTTTTGGCAGTTCTTATACCATGGCACTTCTTGTTTTTGTACTGTATAAAGTATTTAGTTTGTTGTTTGCATTAAAATTGTATAAAACTTGTACATTAAATTTCCGCATTTCATGGAATCGACGTAAATTCCAAGAAAGGTTTAGAGTTTCGTCTGAAAATAACGTGAGATTTGAACTCACAACTATCCGCTTTACGTGCTGTGAAGCTCTACCACCAACTGAATTCTAAGTCAATTCAGCCGAAGTTGTGATCCTAATGCCTCTCAACTGGTAGTGTTAGCTTTTTAAAAGTACCATTTTATGGAGGAGGAACCTGGGTGATTCATTTTTCGATTAGCCACAATTTGCCTAACTCGAATCGTTGACTGCTTCAATCCAGACTACGTATGCGTTATTTCATCAACAATATCGGTTTTCCAATCGTACTCGATTTCCGAAGTTCTTCGAAGACCGTGACTGATTTAAAAGGCATTGCTTCTTTTAATTAGAAATAACTACCTAAACATGTCTATGGATTGCTATTCTAATTGAGAACTACCATTTCGTCCTTTGATGTCTTGTCTCATAAATCTTCTGGAGCCCCATAAAAGCAGCAGGGTTGCAGCTGGAAATTTTATGGCTTATTTGTCTGAAAAGGAGTAATAAAAGGTCTTAACTGGCTGAGTTAACTAGGTAATAAAGAGCTACCAATCTAATCAGCTAATCGGGTTTATGTGCGCAATTATGTCATTTGAAGCACAGCAACTTTATGGAGAATGCTTCAGACATGGTGCCGGCAACATCAAAGCTGACTAAAACCTGTAATGGTAGTGACTTGCTAAGTAGTACTTAAAATTAGCACGAATGAAGAACGGACCTGAGGCCAGGCTAGGTTGGCTAGGCATAAACCCGATTTTTCTGGTTCACTATGAAATTTTAATCGAGTTCCAGAAAAGTGCATTAGGGGCTGGTTAGATTAGGCTCTCGGGGTTGGGGGGGGCGAGAGAGATGAGTTTCCTAGTAATTACTCACACCAGAAAAGCCAGCTACAGTTGCCTATGGCCGGTGTCATAGTACAAGGTGGCCGCATCCCGAAAAAGTGTTCCTCCAGATATTATTTAGCCAGGAAAACACAATTTCCTAAAAAAACCTGTTCGGAGGGGCATTATTTCCTGGGAAAAGGTGTCCGCAAGACAGAAAAGAATTGATGGATATATATGCACCTTACTAGGATGGACAGTTACTTACTTCCTAGGAATAAAGTGTACGGAGGGACCTTATCTCCCAGAAAAATGTGTCCGGGGGACCTTTTAGCCTGGCAAGAACCTAAGATCATATATCACTGAGCCCTATTTCCCAATAGCTGGTTTCTTAGACTTCACCGCTAAACTAATCGTAGACAGTCCAGTTACGTATGTTGTAGCGTGTAGCTAAAAACAAAGGGATCATAATCAAAGTTTGACTTAAGGGCATGATTATGAACTCTGGGCATTTGCTCCTTTCAGATTTGGCGCCGGGTCCGAGATTTCAGACCCGGCCCGGACCCGGACCCGTTAGGCCGAGCCCGGACCCGTCCAGACCCGGATCCGGGTACCCGGATCTAAAAAAGAACCAGTTTGCATTTCAAACATTCACTGCATTTAACTAACTAACTAACTTGAAAACAATGTCCTTGAGCTTGTTTGCTAGATTTAGGTTTGTGTGCATTGCAAAATCTTATACTAACTTATCAGTTCGAGTTATTAAGTTTCTATCTCCAATTCTAGCTACATATTTTGTTTCTAGCCCAGCAGAGCAGTATAGATTAAGACCTCAGCTAGAAGGCAACTATTAAACATTCTATCCCAATGCCTAACACATCAACTCTTCCAAGCTTTTATTAGAAAGACAACAAATTATAAAGTTATCCAGTTTCCTTCAGTATTTTAGACCCGGACCCGGATTCGGACCCGCGGATACCCGGACCCGCGGGTCCTAAAGTTGGACCCGGGCCCGGCCCGGCCCGCGGGTACCCGGACCCGGCGCCAACTCTGGCTCCTTTGCTGCTGTTCAAATTACTTACCCAGCTATAATTCCAAAGTTTCTTCTGAGGTCCCGTTAGTTATTCGATAACCTTAAAAATTTGGCAAGGCCGTATTTTGTTTTTTAGGCCAATTGAATCTATCTTCAGATGAAACTTATTAGCTACCAAAACCGTTCCAATTTAATGATTGAAACAGTCCCGTTTACTGATTATGTCACCTCAGAGTCATTTATCGCAGCTGGAGGAACTAAATTGATAGTTGAAGGAGTTCACACTTCACGTCTTAGAGTTTTTTAAATGTACTCAAATGAATAGAACGTAGATAGAATCAACGCGAAAACTTGTCCAGTTAAATTTGGGGTTCGAACCGCTGCCCGGTAAGGTGACTCTTCCGTATACGCACGCCTGTGTCTAAAGTTAGCAAAACTTAACCGATCGACCTCAAATTTAGTACGCGTGCATTCTAACACAGGTCTGATAGATCTGAGACAAAACTTTAAAACTTAAAAAATTTAGATTTTTAAGTTTTTTCAGGCGGGACCAAAGGGAACCAAAACATTTGTCTCCGATTTCGCTGAAAAGTTGCATACAGGGATTTCTGGGTCACTGAACACGAATCTGCAAACCATTTCTCGATCCAACTATTCGATAGCTTAGTATAAGCTAAAGATGTATGCTTAACTTTTAAGCGAATTTCTAGCTAACGAAAAGCTGGATCGAAAAATGGTTTTCAGATTCGTGTTCAGCGACCCTTAAAACCCCTGTATACAACGTTTTAGCGAAATCGGATGCGAAAAAGGTTTTTGGTTCCCCTTGGTCCCCCCTGAAGAAAACTTAAAAATTCTGGTACTCCTCACACCAGCTGTTAGGTCATTATGGATGGCTTGGATTCAAGGGATGCAGGAATAGCTGACACCGAATAACTGTTTTCACATACACGAGACGTTCAATATCGTTTTGAGGTTTTCTTTTTCTATTAACATCCAGGGGTTCGAACGGTTTGAGGTTTTCTCCCACGTTCCTCTTGATGTTGGTACGTTTACCGTACATGTAGATTTTACGCTTTATTATGGAAATATTTTTAATATTTCTGGATCCTAGGAATTTTATTAAACATCATCTCTGCGTACTATAAATTATATACTAAACTAAATATAACTACCGTGAATATTTTTAAAAACACTTTAAATCTTTGCCATGTTAAATGTTATATATATATTTTTATTTATTTTTTGTTCTATGTGGTTTCATTTTACCCTAATGGGTCTATTACCTACCCTTAAATGGGTCTATCACACCCTTAAATGGGTCTACCTACCCTTAAATGGGTCTATCCACCCTTTAATGGGTCTATTACCTGTTTCATAAATTGTTTTATATTTTAATTTTTAATGGATTGATGAAAAAGTACGTATATACGTATATACAAAGAGCTGGTTTCATACTATTCGAAGAAATTAAAATTAAGTATAAATTCATGGTTGTATAATTGAGATCTAGATGTTTTTCTGTGTTTAACATCACGACTGAGGCGACCAGCGGCGAAACCAATTTTCAATGCCAATTCTTTATTTTTTCTAAATTTCTTTAAAAAAACTGTATTCCACGCTGAACCACTGATGAGCCGCACAGTGTGTGGATATGGTCTGGTTACGGTCGCATGCACTACTAACTTAGTCTATTGTCTTCATCACTTATGTATATGCCTGTTTATACCCTATGTAAATATTTAGCATTATTTTTTGTTATGCATTTTGTGTGCATTCTACTATTATTTCATTTTTGTTTACGTGGTAGTAGTTTTGAATTTTATTCTCAGTTTGCTTTCACTTGTTATTCCTTGGTTTTTTTTTTGGATCCTAAGTTTATTTTACTGACACTCAGATTTCTGCACGCGTATATATTATGTTTTTGAGTTGTTGTTGAAGTTAGCAGTGGGAGTCTGCGGACTCACCTTCTGCAACTTTTTCTTTTCTTTTTCTGGGTCACTGAACACGAATCTGCAAACCATTTCTCGATCCAACTATTCGATAGCTTAGTATAAGCTAAAGATGTATGCTTAACTTTTAAGCGAATTTCTAGCTAACGAAAAGCTGGATCGAAAAATGGTTTTCAGATTCGTGTTCAGCGACCCTTAAAACCCCTGTATACAACGTTTTAGCGAAATCGGATGCGAAAAAGGTTTTTGGTTCCCCTTGGTCCCCCCTGAAGAAAACTTAAAAATTCTGGTACTCCTCACACCAGCTGTTAGGTCATTATGGATGGCTTGGATTCAAGGGATGCAGGAATAGCTGACACCGAATAACTGTTTTCACATACACGAGACGTTCAATAAGGCCCCAGGTTCATGTCCGCCCATCATCGCCTGCAGACATGTGCAGGAGGGGAAGTATTAGGGGGGGGGGGGTGAACCGGCGATCGAAGGCCGTCAGAAAACCGGATTTTCGGGTTTTTTGCCCTAAAAACGTGAAAAATCCGGATTCTGGGGGGGGTGATTGACCCCTCTGGGGGGGGGGGTGATTGACCCCTTTGGGGGGGAGGTCCAGGTCTGGGGGGGGGTGAACCCCTCCCCAAGCACATGTATGGCTATGATATGAAAGTACCTCAACAGCCCACCCTTAGGCGAAAATTCCTTAATTTTTGGTAAAATTGTTGGAAATGAAAGGAGAGCGGATACGCAGGAGCCTTGCACAGCTGTTTTTAAACGCTAGGTTTGCAACTTCGGCTACGAATGCTCACACAGAGTTAGGGACACAACAGATAAGACAATCTACATAGCAACAGTTTTCACTTACACGTTTACTTCACTACCAATCTTAAAAGATCAATACATAGATAGATAAATAGATTTCGTGACTAATTAATAATCAATTAATTTATTAATTATTCCGAGGACATTCCCAGCGCTTTCATCAGCTGTTTCATGTACTGGTCATATCGTTGAGGGGGACGATAGGCATTTTTGGCAAATAGATATCGTTCCGGCTCAAAATATCGAATACAGTCCACAACGGCAGGAACTAGCATAAGCAGTATTAGAACTGAAAAGAGCAATTGCCTCATAACTTATAGACTGATAAGCTGGATAAGCTGATAAACTTTTAAGCTGTCAAATGGAACTCAAAGCTTCAGGAGAGAAGAGCAGCTAATTTTGCTAATTGAAGAACGTTTAATAGTCAAGCCTAGGTGACCGAACACGTGGGAAAGTTTGAAGAGTTTTCAGAACTGGCACTCTTCACTGTTTCCAGCACAACAATGCTCAAACACTATTCTTATATTAGGCTTTGACTAAACAAATACATCGTGTGAAAAGGAAAACGGAAAGGAATTCTAGTAGAAACAGGAAAAATTCAAATACAAGTTTTATATATTTGAGGCCAGTCGGTCTGTAATTAGTTAATATTTGTGGATACAAATGTCTGTGAACGGGCCGTGGCTGTTGAATGCAAACAAAAACAAATAAGGAAAAAGATCTGGTAATGCAGGAAATATACATGTCCGCTTATAAATATCAATTTATGTGTGTACGCTCAATAAAACTCTTCGCCTTGCGAACCACTAGCTTGACGCCACGTGTTATGCTAGTTGCTCTGAGAAGAGTTGGTTACTTGGTTGTGCTGGGAGTCGGACACCCGGCGTCCCCACTATTGGGTATTTCCTACGTGGGGGAGGTGAAAGAATAAACGAAACTAAGATTGTCACTACAGCACCTCCGACCCGAAAAATCGGGCCCGAGGTGGGGATCGAACAAACAACCTTTGGCGATCTATCCCAACGCTCTACCGATTGAGACACAATCGAACCAAGCTTAAGTTTGAATTCGTTCTCAAACTGTAGCAACATTTAAGAAGACGCTTTAGCGCCAGCCCACATAGGTGTTTACTTCCTATTGGTTAGGGGATTGGAGAACCACCTTTGGGGGTTTCTTTCAAATTTCCCTATAATACATTGGTTCTTGTTTTTCTGTCTTGCTGAACAGTCGGGTCTCCCTAATTATTCTATGCGCTCCCCCAGCTTGCAACCCACTCAGTTCGTGTATGTAAGTTTTACTGTGCATACGCTTAGTGTACTTGGCTTGCGCTTTATGTTATTTTATGACAACATTTTCTGTTTGGTTGGTACTCAGGTGTAACCTTCTGTTGCCGCTGCCCGTTCCGGTGTGGCCGTGTTTGTCCTTCATTATGTAGCAGTCAGTTGTAGCGCATATAGTATAGAGTGTGTGATTTCATCGGGGGTAGCCGATTAGTTTATTGTTAATGGGCCCTAAAAGTAGTTGTGCCTGTGGCACTAAAAGTCTACCCGGATACGCGGTGGTGTGCTGACATTTTAGCTGTTGCTTTCTTTTTAACTCATTGTTTTACCTCAAAATTCTTAACCTAGATTGCAATCGAGAAATTTAATCCTTCTAACTTTTTCAAATCTCTTCTACTAATTCGGTGGACACGCCGCGCCGGGGCGGGCGGAGAAAGAGGGGTACTTTGTAGAATATAGGAAATATCCGTGTCCTAGGGGTTAGTATGTATACAATAGCTGAGTCTGAACTAAAGTGCATTTCATGAATAGTCAACATAAAACAATGACTAGCTATTTCGTGGCTCAAAATGCCCACAGTACATGTCACCAGTTTTACACTAGTGGGGACAGGCTAGTGTTTAGTCTAGTTTATTCTGTAAAGTAGGTCGGTGAGTTTTGTGAGGTGGGTCATTTGTGCCACTTTGTGTGAGCTAATTAGGCGCACTTTTATGGTTTTGTGAACTAACATGTCGTAAATTTGATTGCATTTCTGTTTGCTTGGTGATGGAAATAAACGTCTGTGTTTGACTAGGAGTTATCTTATCTAGTCGAGCCAACCTTAAACTCTATAAAATTAGATAAATAGCACTCAACAACTTTTACTAGATCAGGACATCACACACCTTCGACTATAACTTGCAATTGTACGGTCTGTCATATTGTGAATCTAGCAGCAGGGTTTCATAGTCGACAGTAGTATATGTAAAGAACCGCTGTCAGCTGAAGTGTCGAAAACATTGAGTTTAATGCGGAAAATATGTCTACAGTATCGAATAGAGTGCCTCAAGAGAGGAAACTTTAGGAAGCTTCAAGTTGCTTATTTTAATGAAGTAAATTCGTCTGAAATTGAATTTTGTTTTGAAATTTAAGTTTAAAGTTTTATTTTCACTTAGCGGTAAGAACATCCACAACTCTACACTGGCTCGATTGTATCCCTAACTTCGATTTATTCCAAGCTAGATATGAAGTGCTTCAACCAAATGATGGTGACCAGTAGAGGTGAGGACGAGCCGGACTTTTCTGGCTCGGCTCGGCTCGGCTCGCTAGAAAATGAAGTCGGCTTGGCTCGGCTCGCGGCCATACCCGGCTCGGCTCGGCTCGGCTCGGAAAAATTTTGAAAGTGGGTCGGCTCGGCTCGCCAAGCTTGAAATTTCAAATTCGCCAGATTGCATGGAATTTTTTTTATTTAGTTCCTTGTTGTCTTGGTCAAATTTATTAACGAAGTCGTAACCAGCTATAATTACAAGTTAAGATTTATCTTTAGGATTTCAAGATCATATTATATACTCGAATACTAGAAGCAGCTACAACTGTTTCGCTATCTGATAAAATAAAAATACTACAAATACCCAGAAACACAGAATAATGGATTTTACAGGTAAGATTTTTATGAAACCAAAACTAAGACGTAAAAATAAAATAAGTCAAAAGTTTTTCCTACTAAAAGTATATCAATACCATAAACAAGTTGGCGACAAGGACAGCCTAATTAACATTAATATTTACTATGAAGGTATCGAGAAAGCTAAAGATAATTATTGGCAATTATTATTAGTCTTCACTGAAATTATTGGCAATTCAACTTGAACAAGTTCGAAAATATAGCAGGGAAATTTGGGCGAATTACTATTTTTTGTTGGGGTCAGCTCGGCTCGGCTCGGCTCGGAGCTTCAGTTCTCCGGCTCGGCTCGGCTCGGCTCGGGATAAATTGCTGCCGGCTCGGCTCGGCTCGGCTCGCTAGCCGAGCCGCGAGCCAAAACCCTCATCTCTAGTGACCAGTTACCACATGAATTCTAAGGAGGAAAGACTCAGACAGATCAACTCAGAGTACCCTTTAAGGTGCGGGTATCGTTTACCGTATTGTGAAGGCTAACTTTACAGCAAATAATCCCTGAGACCTGAAATATCGCTTGACAACCTTACTGCAATTTACAGCACCGCAATTTCCAAAGCGTCTGTAAACATATATGGAAATATGGAAACAATATAAAATCAAAATAATGTAATTAAATAACAAATTTATATACGCAGATACTAAAAACAAACACACAACAACAGCAAAAACAAGAAATAAGGCCCGATTAATTTTGAGAGAAGGGGACACCTATCTACGGCAACCGTTGGCTAGACCGGAGACGAAAAAACTGCAGCGGTGTCCAAATTGAAACAAAGAAATCACTGAATACAATACTTTTAATAAAAGATTGTGCAACCATACTGAAGGAGAATTATCAACAGCAA
>JASAND010024092.1:0-26525 GCA_030248195.1 Trissonchulus latispiculum
TTAAATGTGTACTTGGATGTACGTAGCGGTGGAGAAGAAAACATTTACGTACAGCTTTGCAAAATTAATGTTTATGCGTCGTTATTCATGCAAGCCATTTCAGTGTTGGATTAAAAGTAAGCAAAAGCTAAATGAGCGTCAATATGAGCCCAAGAGAAACGTAGCGGCTCATATTAGCCGTTTACATCTTGTCCTCTACTTATTTAGATGTTGGCTCATATTAAACATTTTAAATCTTGTCCTTGACACATTTAAATGTTGACCATCATAGCTCATATTAACTTTTTCATGCGACTGCAAGGAGCATTTTTCCTACTTGTTAAGTTATAATGTATAGTTAACTAGTGATGTGGATCGGATCGGATCGGCAGCCAAAATCACCTACCGATCCGATCCGGCAAATGGCAGGCGATCCGATCCGACCACGATCTTTTGCAAAATTCTTCATCAAACTTCGCATCTGTACCTTACTGAATATTTCTGAAAGTCCGTAGTAGAAACTGCAACTGCAGAATGGTGTGTAGTCATCTTTGAAAACTAACGATTTGGTTTGCTTTGGGAGTTTGAGATCTTGTCAGACCTACACAAAAGACAGTGTGAAGTAAGAACTGTGGAAAGATAAGATAAACTAAGGTGTAAGACCGAAAATGTGCGTACAAACTTTGGTCGTTTTTATAAGCAAGCAAAGTTTTAAAGCTTGTATATGATTTAATATCGTTCAGAAATGGAGACGACATGCCAATGCAGGAAAAATTCGGTTTTATTTACGTAAAGTCTAAAATATTAAAAGGTTTGCTAAAATTAATGCAAATTAAAGAATTATATAGTTTTCTTTTGATCAAATAGATCTGGTTCCGCGGCATATTTCTGCACTTACAAACTTTTCGACCAAGGTGCACCCAACTGTCGGAATTTTTAGGTTTTCAAATTTAGTGAACTCGAGAAATTGGTACATTTTCAGGTATTGGCTCCAGCTCATAATTAGCTTTTAAATAATGCTGTATCATTCACATGCAAGTGTAAAAATATGCACTTGGAACAGCTCTATTCGATCATGGATGCAAAATTTAGAATGTGGTAAAATTTTGAAGAAATTAAATATATTCCTTGATTCAATCCCGAAATGCAGGTTGTTCTAAATCTCCAGTACAGGACGATTCTAAAAAAATGGGGTTTGCTTTAAAGGCATAAGTTCGCAATAAACGACCGAAGCTTTAGTCGTGTCGTACAATACAACAGTGCGTCCGGCGGATTTTGTAGACTTTCCACTTCTGAGCAATCGCACGCAAATTTCCCTTCCAATTTCAGACAACGTTCCTATTAGTTGAGAACTTTTAATGATACCAGAATAAGTCACTCTCAGCAGTCATTTGTACCTACTGAATTTAAAAAGCGGAACAGAGTCTCCAACAATTGGGAGCAATTCCATTTGACTCTTTCTTTATATATACATATAACAAAATTTATTTATTCAGAGAGAACATAAAACAAAAACATTAACAACAGAAAATTCAACATTTGAAAAAATTCAGGAAAGATTTAGAAAATTTCTTTGAAAAAATTTTGCAGTTTTGTAAAAAATTGGTACAAATTTTTAAAATTTGCCTCATTTGCCGGATCGGTGATCCAGAAAAATCAAGCCGATCCGATCCGAAAATTTGTCGATCCGATCCGATCCGACCCCGGATCGGTCGATCCGATCCGATCCGCCGATCCGATTCACATCACTATGGTTAACAGTACAAAATTCTTCTTTCATTGCACTAGAGTCCACTACAAGTCTTTTTCACTTTTAGTTTATTAATAATTAGGACTAAGATAAATTAAGATAAAATTATTCTGGCCAGGTTTTTGTGAAAATCCGGTCCAAAACTAAAATTATATATTAATTCGGGCCGGATTTAGTGTAAGCGGCCCCCTATAATATGGGAGTAATAGGCGCTGCGCGGCCCTTTGAGACTCGTTCGAGCACCGTGCCAACTCAATACTGAACGAAACTCGGCAAGTTTGGTATCTTTGGAATCTACACAACGAGTATATACAACAAGTTGCAAAAACGTTTTGGTCAAAATTTTCAACTTTGAAAATTTTCGTATCCGGACAAGTTAGGTCCGTTTGTTTTTTTCCGTGTAAGTCACGCTTGAAAAAGTGCAATTTTGTGCAGAGGTGTTTGAAAGATGTGGACGTTTTCAGCCGGAACGGTTTATATTTTCTGAATGCCGATATGGTCCCATGTGCCCCGCGCTATATTTTTTGCTGCCCGGCCCGGCATGCCACCTGTGCGGCCGGCCAAAGGTGGCCAAACGGCGTTTTTGGCCCGGCGATTTTGTGTCACGGCTACAGGGCTCAGGGAACACGCTAGAAAGACGCGGCTTGTTGCATACGAAACTTTGGGATGGGTAGCGTGTCACAACGTGGCCGATTTTTGATTTAGGTCCTGGACCGTTCAGACGGCCGGCCCAAAGTTGGCCCGGCCAAATAGCCATTTTGGAAAAGTTTCTAAGATCCCAACTCTATATATAGAAAATAGGCCTAAAAATGCTGTTTTGGGCCATCTAATGGGACGCATTTAAAGGCTATTGGGCTAGGTTTTTTGGTCAAAAATAGCGTCGTTTGCAGAAATGAACAATAGTTTTGGCGCCGCCAAAATAAAAATGACGAAAGAATGACCAAGCCAAAATGTGGAAGTGGCACTCAAATTTATTTAAGTTTCCATTATGTTTTAACAGTGATTTTTCAAAACATTTTCAGATTTGGGGGCTGCCGCCCCCCAAACCCCCGCTCTATTGCCTTTGCAATTTATGTTAAGCTTCTATTTATTATATTATATTATAGTCAATTAGTATATTATATATAATATACCAAGTAATGGACTGAGAGACTTCTTCATGCTACATCATTCAATTACATTTTTGATGCAAGTTTCTCATAACATTTTCATTTAATTTTTCTTTGAAAAATTTCTTTTCGAATTTTTTGGTGTGGAATGAGAACTTAAATAAGGTTCAATCACGTAATGCTGAAGCACTTTTGTTGCATAAATTCTATAAACTACTAAAGATGAATCTGGGGTCGCCCCCGTCGTCGCGATTTGAGGTAAGAAAAAGTAAACAAAACAGAGAAAAGGTAAAAGTTCAAAAAATTTCGCGTTCGCGTTTTCGTATATTTCCAACGTTTTAACCAGATTTTTTGTGCAGAAAAACGGTTGAAATGTTGCCCGACTTTAGCAGAAAATTCTTATTTTCCCCTAGAAAGTGTATATAAATTTTTAAAAATTTTCTTGTTTCTTGAAAATGAAAAGAATTAAAGATTTGAAGAAAGATTTCATCTAAAAAGCAAAAAATTTCTTCAACTTCTGGGGGCACAGCCCCCAGACCCCCAGATTGTATCGGGGGTTATCTCATCACTGGAATATAATATGCTCAAAGTCATGACACATAGACACACCTGATATTTGTAAGTAAGTTTGAATACTCGCGGGTCGAGGACATATGCAGCAGGGCACGCCAACAAGGTAAAATTTCAACCAAAATTACGAATATAGCCTAAAATCAAAACAAAACTGTATTTCTGAAAAAAAATAATTTTTGACGTTGGACAAATAAAAATGACGTTCAGAAAATAAAAATGACGAAAATTTGATGAAATCCGATTTTGAAAAAAAAAGCTCCTATTGGGGTCGCTGAATACGATGAGCATAGTCGCAGGGCTGTGCGGTGCTGCTATCGTGCTGTACTGTTATGCAGCAACCATAGCACGCTGTCTGTAGACTTACTGTAAACGGCTAAACGGACAAACTATATACGCATTCTTACACTGTATACGTATATACCGTATAAATTCCTACTCCCCAAGCTTTAATTTCAGTTTTTAACTCTAATTCAAGTTGTTGTTGGAACTATATAAATTGTTATTCTAATTGCTATATATATATATATATATATATATATATATATATATATATATCTGATCCAAACTGCGCCAAAATTTGAAAGTGTCTGCAGCAATTAAAACTTGTATTTATGTACAGAAAAATAAATATTGAAATTTTAATAAAACTTGGCATCTCAGTGAACATTCAGAATTGGTATATATGCGCAAAAAACTTAAGAAACAATATTTTCAAGATTTGCCTGAGTCGATTTAAAGTTCATCCTTCAACTTACAGACTTCCTTGAAAAACTCCGGCTCCGGCCACTTTGCCTCCGGGTCCGGCCACCCGGAGCCGGAGGTGCCATCTCCGGCCGGAGCCGGAGCCGGACCCGATCCCTAATATGTATGTTATAGTTATTCTTTTCAGAGTGGTTATGGAACATGGACGCCAAAAATTTAGCGTTCTTAGGCAAGATCGAAAATTTTTTGCGGCTTTTGGAATTTTTTGGAAAACCGGGTCACCGGGTCAGGGCTCAACCGGGTCACCGGGTCAAGCCTAAGTGACCCGGTTCCATCACTGATATAGGCTATCTTCAGATGTTAACTCAGAACCGTCGCTCACAGTTCTGTTTAGGGTTGGTTTTTTCCCGGAAAAAAAGATTGCCGGAAAAAACCTTTTCCGGTTTTCTTTCAATTTTTTCCTTTTTTCCGGACACCCCAAAATTCACCAATGTGCTAAAAGTTGTGTTATTTCATGTTTCTGCATGCATACTAGCCGTTTTCAACATATTTAATAGCCCCACCGTGTAGTGCGCACTTACATAAGCGGTTACAAAGATTTCAGTATTGATTACAGGAATTAATTTTTTCAGCAGACAATACTGTAGAATAAACTACAGGTGACTTCTGTATACCTTGACGGTTCTGCTAGACCTGGTCTGTGGTTTTCGTAGGTAATACACCTGGTAAAGTAAAGAATACCAGACGTTTTAAAAGGTTTTGGCGGAACATTCCACTGTTCGACATGGAATTGTTAAGTCTGTCAGGTTACGCAACCATATACACATTCCATGGCAAAAAATCTTAAATCCCAGAATCAGCTCAAATTTATGGATATTGTCTTATTAGTTCATTAAACAGTGTTTTTGATAGTTTCTTAATGTTCTGATTTCATAAATTAGCTTTCAGAACATGTGTCGAATATTTTTCCATTTTTTCCGATGCTTCGAAAAAGCCAAAACACGATTTAGTCAGATTTAGCATACCCCCACCTACTATGACCCACGGAAAAAGTTCTAAATAGTGCGGAATCGGAGGAAAAGTTCAGAAAACATTATATTCCGCTGTAAAAATTGTTAAAATAACACTAGGAATATTTTTCCATTTTTTTCCACCCCATCGGAAAAAAATGGAAAAAAACGGAAAAAACCTTTTTTCCAGTCCTTTTTTTCCGCGCCCATCCCTAGTTCTGTTCCAAGTTTTTTGTCGATTGAGGAATATTAGGGCCTGGGCGGGGCCTGATCTGAAGCCGCCCGGATCGGGCCGACCCCAAGGTTTATGAACGGGCACCGGGAGAGCATGAACATTCCTGTCCGTGACTGCTGCTGTATAGACAGGCAGACAACAAATAATTTGATGCAATCTGAACTGTTATAAATCCGTCTTGAAGCAGAGTTGAGAAGCAAAATTGGATCAGTTTTTACCGTTTGTTAAGAGATGCAAACTTTAGTTGAGGTCTGACAAATTTAGTAATACTAGGGTTTTGCACAGAGTTGTATGCGGGCCGATTTTTCCGGCCCGCGCCCGGCCCGCAGCCCCCACCTCACGACCGCGGCCCGGAACACTTCGGCCCGCACACTCGTTATCCTGCCCGCAGATTCCCGCACACGCGTAATCCGGCCCACAGGTACCCGCACATACCGATTGCTACCTATGTAGTACGAGAGTACCAAAACTGATGTATTTTGAAAGATAATTACGGATCCGCTAAATTTTTCTGTGTTTGATTTGAACTCTGTTGTCTATCAATTTACTGTTCTTAAAGTCTAGCTTTCCATAATTAAAAGGGTACACCATGAAAATTTTTTGGGCACGAGTTTTGCTCATTTTTATATCGCATATATCCTTGACAGCGAGTTTCTTTCAGAATTTAACCAGCTTAACTAACCAGCTATTAATTGTGTGAAAAAATCGGTATTGAAAGCGGCGGCGCCGTAGCAAGCACTTTTCCCCATAATGCCTTGTGCTGTGGAACTTCATTCGGCTGTAATCGACCGACCATAAGGTGGTATCCTTTTGCGCCGGGGGACATTTTTGGATTTGGCTCAACAAGCCTCGATACTCCCCAGAAAATCAGGCAAATGTGCGGTGACACGAAATTTCGCAAATTTGTAGTCAGTTTTCTCTCAATCCAAACCAAGAGCCCCTCAGCAGTAGTACCAATTTTCATCCAGCCAAAAATGACGCGAATCCATTGGGTAGTTTTTGCGAAATCGTGTTCAAGTTTTTGCAAAATGGTTTTTCGGCCAAGTCTCTAGCTTAAGGCAACGAACGAATCCCAGCTAATAGGCACTGATAAAATTGGCAATTAGACCGCGTATCGATTGAGTATAAATAACCGAAAATTGGCTGATGATTTAGCATAAAATGATTTAGCAGTAATTTTGAAAAAACTGATTTTTTCGAAAATGGCCGTTTTTAACCTCAAAAAACCTCGTTTTTGGCTTATACTGACTTTAACCACTACAGATAGTTCCAAGGTTTTAGAAGCAAAAGTGTTCATTTTTACACTTCATATTTTTGTGCCGTGACGGCCGAGTGGTTAAGACGTTCGACTTCGGATCCGATAGTCCGAGGTTCGAATCCCCGCTGCCACAAAGCTGTCACAAATCCCCTTGAGCAAGGGACTAAGCACATGTCGGTTCGCCGTGAGCTCTAGCCAACCCAGCTATCCATCCTTAATTGGTCGGTAAATGGGCACCACTATTGTGGGAAGGCAACAGGAGTCCATAAGGCTTAAAGCCTTGAAGGGCCGGTCCCCCCTTCCATGGATGTAGTCATCATTTGAGGTGACACTCCTGGCTCTACGGCTGTGTATCCGGGGATAAGCACCGGCACCCCTTGACCCTGAAGCAGGGATGGAGATATTTTCCAGGGACCACCTTTACCTTTACCTTTTGTACCCTCTTTCCATCCATAACAACCAATCTGATGTATCGACTACCTGCTGTCTGCTGACAGTATAATGCCAAAAACCAAAAAGTTCTCATCTTTTCATTTAAAATTGTGGGACTGGTCCGAGAATGTTAAGGAGTCCCAAAATAGCATTTTTGGAAAGTTTCATCCACTTTCATAAGAAATTGTAGCCTATAGGGTCAAATTTACACAAAAGGAAACCTCCACCTTAAATGAATTAAAGTCTTCAGTAAGAAGTTATCATGGATTAATATTTATTTATATATGTGCAAAAACACGAATTTCCGAAATTAAACTAAAAATTCAGTTCCTGCGCCAATGAAAATAGGCGTTGAAATTTTAAAAATAATATTTCGGCAAATTTGCTGACCTCCACTTTCAGTGCTAAACACTCTTACAAAAGTTCCAGTAGAAACCACAGGATTCACTTTTGTAGATGATAAATGCAGAAGCTTTTGTAGAAAATACAAGTTAGGTCCTGTAGTTTCTACAGGACATCGTTGGTAGTCTTTATTGGATGTACTTTGGTGAATGGATTACAAGTTGGACTGGTATTCAATACAGATGAAACCTGTAGTTTTCACTGGTTTACTGGTTTACTCTACAGGTTATTACTCGTTACGCTGATAACGCAAACAGAGTGACAGTGATAATCATTTTTGAATACCGAAACTTTTTAATTGTTCAAATTGGCTGTCTTTCAGCACTCCGTGGGGGATTTTTTTGTAAGTATATTGTTTTTCAAAGTTCCAATATCTTGGTCATAAAATTTCAAAAATTAACAAAAGTTTACTAAATTTCGGCTCTGTCGGCACCGGAGCCTGATCGGCGGAGCCGGGGCCAGGCTTATTTGCAGCTTTAGTCGTAGTGTGTAGCGCAATGGTCGCGGCGTTGCAGTTCAATTTGCTAGGTACCAGGTTCGAGCCCCCCCCTCTTAACTTCGGTGACCATAACATATTGAACCAGTATAGATATATACGTAATTGCAGGGAATGTTTTAGGTGGTTTGTTTCGGGAAGGCCTTTTTATGAGGGGGCGGGGTAAATTTCTTGGTGAAAAATCAAAATTAACTCTCTCTCACTCACTCTCTCTCTCCGCTTTCGCATAAATTGTGTACAGCTGTCTTTAAACTGTGCCGGTCGGCCCTTTCGCCACGAATATAACTAATATTCGTATGTATATTACGTACAAAACCCGAAATCGTACAAAATTAGTTTTGTATGGGTCATTTTGTACAAAACTAGTTTTGTATGGCCTCATTCGTACAATTCTAGTTTTGTATGGCCTCTCCCGTACAATTCTGGTTTTGTATGGCCTCCCTCGTACAATTCTAGTTTTGTATGGCCTCTCCCGCACAATTCTAGTTTTGGACGTACAAAACTGTATCAATAAGATTTGGAAACTATTTTTATTTTATATATAGTTAGGATTTATTCACTATTGTTCCAAGTTCGTACATAATTTCAAGCACAAAGGTTTTAAGATCTAATGTTACATACAATGTAAGTAATTATCTGTGTAAGAAATCTTCAAAATCTTCATTTAAAATTCAATGTAATATCTTATTTTTTGTTATTTTATTATTTAATTTATCTTACCTTAATTTATTTAATTTTTTAATTTAATTTTATCACTAATTATTTTTTGTCAACACTCAGCAGTCATTTTTCGTATTTAATTTTGCTAATTTGGTATTTAGATAATATATACAAGGTAAATCCAGCCTAAGAAAAATTGAAACAACTTCAGGAACAAAGACAGAAAATAGATACTGTTGATTTTTGGCGTAAGTAGGACTCTGCGTTTTGCGTAAACATTCTTTAGGCGTAAGTAGGAATGTGAGTTTTGAAAGAGATTAGGCGTATATAAGTAGGAAGTAAGCTTCCACGCTACCCAACTGCATTCCCAAATTCAAATCCTCAAGTAAATGCTGTCTCTGCTTTTTATCGACTAAATAGCCTTCCATTAAGAACCAAAAATGCTCCTTCGTCGCATGTAAAATATGTTACGTACAAAACCCGAAATATCACAAAACTAGAATTTTTAGAACTGGAACTAAAATTTTTGGGTCTTATCTCGCTTACCCCCCACTACTCAAAATCCTTAAAACTTAAACAAATGAGCTAAAATTTGGTGTGGGTATGTTTTAGACCACGCTGAGTTCACGTATCGCGAAATTTTTGATTTCGCAAAATTCGATTTTTTCGATTTGTAGGGGAGGACCAAGGGAAACCGAAAAATGTTTTGTCTTCGATTTTGCTGAAAATATGTATATAAGGGTTTTCGGGGTCGTAGAACACGACGCTGAACACGACCATTGTCCAGTTTTTAGCCCAGCAGCAAAAATAGCCTTGATTTACACGGTCATTCGACCATTTTCACTCATATTACCTACCCTATGATTACTACCGCGATTATTGCTACCGCAACCCTTATGATTATTTGGGAATTAAATCCTAAAACTTCAGTGCTTGAAATTATGTACGGACTTGAACAGTAATGAATAAATAATGGTTGCTAACTCTTACCGAAACAGTTTTGTACGTCCAAAACTAGAATTGTACGGGAGAGGCCATACAAAACTAGAATTGTACGAGGGAGGCCATACAAAACTAGAATTGTACGGGAGAGGACATACAAAACTAGTTTAGTACAAAATAACCCATACAAAACTAGTTTTGTACGATTTCGGGTTTTGTACGTAACATATATTTATTTTACAAAATGTCATTAAGTGTGTACTACTGTATATACGTATATATATATATGCCATTTTTTGGTTTAGATAAGCCCAGCTGCCATTTCTTTCCTTCTTCGTTATGTCATCTGAACATGCCTCTTTTCCTTTGCCTGATTTGCCAGATCACATTCTGGTGGACGTTTTCCATCACATTCCGTGGCGTCAGAGAGTTCCCCTGGAAAGAGTCTCCACTCGATTTCGACGTCTCGTCTTCCAATCCTATCGGGACGTCGGATTTCTCGCCGTTGGCCCCGCAAAGGACCTTATTAGGCGAGAAATTTCTGGTCCAATTGAATCCGTTGACCGCCGACTTTGCTGGGTCATGAATAGGTTTTCGGGTCTGCGAGAACTCTACTTGCTGAATCCGATAAGTGAGCCTGTTTTGGCCAGAATTGGTGACGTTTTTCCTCATTTGCATACTCTGGCAGTTCATTTTGTAGACTCTTCGAGTTCCCTCCCGATTGAGAAATTGCCTGCAAACATTTCGCTCAAACTGATGCACAATACTGTCTGCAGCGAATCTGCATCGGATCCGAACCAGTTGCGGGAAATTTCGAGCCAGCTATCACTTCGAGACAGTCGTCTTGATTTCTACTTTGGCGAATTTCAACTAACCAGCCAAACTCTTAGACTATTCATTCCACAAAATTTACCTTATCTGGTGGCATTCCCAGTTCCTCGGGGTCATGAAGGTTTCATTCCGGATATGGAGAGTGCGATCTGCCATCTAAAATCTCTGATTATTCCGCGTTCTACGATTTCTTATCAATCCCTGCTTTCCCTGAGTCGCCATTGTCCGTTTTTGGAGAAATTATCGTTTCATGGCTTCCACGGTAACAATCTTCCCAGCGACGAAGAGTGTGCCCGGTTGCGATTTCCTCAACTGAAGAGACTTTCTGTCCGCCGAAGGATTTTGCCTGGAGCATTGTTGCTCGCTTTGACGAGATTCGGAAATCTGGAGGAATTGAATCTGAGCATTGCAGATGAGTTGGAGTCGCTGAAGAAAGTACTCATTCGGAATCCTAATCTTAAAAGATTTGGTCTGGATAGTTTCACCGGTCAAGATAACAGTGGTTTGCAGGACTTTGTTGAAAACGCCCTTGGAGGTCTCGCCTTCGTTGACTGTGCTATGATTGAGCTTTCCAGTGTTTCGTGGAATCCAACGAGCACCGATTCTTTGCCGTGGCCATGTCTTCGAGCACTCAGTCTCAACGGATATGATCCTGATTCTTTTTTTGCCATACCTTCGGGTTCCGGTTTATCATTTTCCCGTCTTCTTCACAGCATCACTTATCTTTCTTTTCTCTTTGTCAATTTGGACTGCGAAATTTATTGTCCTGTTTTGGTCCGACTCCGCCTACAGATTGTGAAATTCCAAAATCCGGTTTCCGGAATTCGAGTTGGTTCAGCCTTCAGATCGCTCGAAATTTTGGATTCGATGACTGATCCAAAACGGATTTATTTGGATGGCGGAATTGTTCCAGACCTGTGTAATATCGAGCTATCTTTCATTCCTGACTTGGGTGAGCTGTCGTTCCCTTTGTTTTGGAGTTACCTGGAATCTCTTCCTACTTCGGAAACGCTTGACCTTTATCTGGACATATCAATGCTTGAGCCGGGATGCGATTCCTTTCCATCCGAGATAGGACGTGGAATAGGAGGATTGTACGATTTGAAAAGTATCAGCTTCGGTTTTCCGTTGGAAAGTAGCTACGTGGATATGCAGAAGTGCGTTCTTAAGACTTTGGCCAATCAGAGATGCACTGCAGTGGAGGCCGGAAAGGCTGTACCTCTTTTAGAGTACACATTTCCTGTTCCTGAGAGCTCTTCCGGTGGCCAAACGTTTCTGAAATTGGATTCTGAAATGGAGAAGAATGCCAAAATGAAGGCTAAAATTGCTACCCCTGACTGGCTGCCTGATCATCCATTTTTTAAGCACGACTTTACCAAGACCCCAACAACGCCTGATAACTGTATCCTTGTTGAGGATGAGGAGTGTTACGTTTCTTTGTAGTTTGTTTGTGGGCATTTTAATGTTTTGGTGACACAATGTCTGACATATATTCAGGGAAAGATTTATGGTGATTGGTGGGGAAGGGCTCATCCGAAGTGGGGGCAAATTTTTTTGAAAAATTTTTATAATTCTACTGTTTATGTGCTTGAAAACTGGTAAGCCGGAAACCGCTAAAATAGCTTTGGTTCGACGACTATCATAGTGGACAGGCCTTAAAGACAGACACCAGCGAAAATTTCGAAAAATTAAGGAAAAGATGGAAAAATTTAACAATTTGTCTGCTTATGAGGATATTTTGATTTGTCCTTTGGGGGAGGTCATCCATCTTGTGTGAGCAGAAAATCCTGCCGAAAATGACCCTCCCTCTCCAGAAGTATACCGGAATAATGAATCTTTACCTTATCTATCAGGTTGCGCGAGGTAGACACTAGTCCGGCGATGAAGGCGACTTTGTTATGGATACCCTAATTTCTACAGTTTAGACTTTCAAAATAGATATATACTGACTTCCGTGGTTCAAAAGTGATTTCCGAACTGTTAGCGGGTTTGCTGCCAACCAACGAGGTTAACCTGAAGCCAGTGGCGCACATGGAAAGCTGTCTAAAATAGGGAGACAAAAGTGCTACTGAGCTTGAATTTTAGTATACCAGAACTGACAATGCCACAACTTTGACGGTATAAGTGTATATCGATGCTCTTGATGCGGATTTGCTGTGAATACTTCGGCATTTGTTTTATGATTTTGGTTCTATGGCTGCCGTAGTGGACAGGCCTTAAAAACACCAGGGAGAATTTTCTGAAATTTAAGGAAAAGATGGAAAAATTTAACAATTTATCTGCTTGCGGAGGATATTTTGAAATGTTTGGGGGGGGGGCAGGGGGCAGGTCAAAAAATTCAAAAATGTATATATATAGCTTCTTCGCCGGAATTGTTCGTTTAAAATCGTTGTTTGGTACTAAAACTGAATCTTATAATACTTTATAGGGATCTCTTTAACTATTTCCCCTCCAACTCGTTTATGAGCTTTATGTTGAACCCACTTAGTTTGCACTTAACTCAAAAGTTACTACCAGACTCCCCGATTTAGCAAAGATAGATTTGTGTATTTATGTGGCTACTTATATAATGGTGTATCTGTGTATGCAGTATGATGTTAGTATGTCGGTGTCACGGTGAAATTTTTCCTCCTAGAAATTGTCCCCCGGGAAAATTTCACCGCTGAAATTCCCCCCTCCCCGGAAAAATATCACCGGTGAAATGTTTCCGGGGAAAATATTTCACCATTCAGCTATAATTAAACTTTTAACAGCAATTTTCGACTTTCCAACTAATTTCTTCTTTCAGAATGTTGTCTTATCAATTGAATCGAATTTTAGTTGTTGCCCAACGCAATTTGCAATATGTTTATGAAGTTATTTCATAAGGACAAAGCGTCATCTCCTAATATATAAATACTAAAATTATGAAAACCAAGACTAATGGAGATTTGCCCTGAATTCTTCGGTTTAAGAGCTGCAAACAACAGTTTTTTAGTAACGTCACCGTTATAATAGTGAAATATTCAATGGATTCACTTGATCATCATTTTATTATACCTATTTGACTTTCTCGTGCTCCCCTGTATACTTATTTGCGGTTTTGAATTTTGAAATTCAAAAACTCAGGCTGATCAAAAACGGAGAAATAGAAAAAAATTAAAATTGAACTATAATTGAAGTTTAGCTAATTCTCTTGTCCCCAAATTTTCAAGACGTTTTTGCCCCTCGGCCCCCCGACGTCGAGAATTTTTTGAAAATTGTGAAAATTTTGGTCTAATCCTTCAAACCTTTTACTTTTCGACAGTTTATTTTATTCCAGTCAATTCCAGAATTTGGAAACGTAATATCATAGAATAATTTGCTTATACAGTCCCTAATGACACCGTTGCTTAGAATAATGAAGGCTGAACGAAAACTAATGCTCAGACGAAAACAAACAGAAGTAAAAACATAAATATATGTAGCGAATAGTTGCGCCGAAGGCGCAAAATTTTTTGGAAAAACTTAAAAATTAGGCTTAAAATTAAAAAATTCGCTCCTTCAGGTGAAAATGTGAGTGTGCTTTTTAGTGTTTTTTAAAATTGTGTGTTTTTAAAAAAAGTGTGCGAAAACACGAAAAACAGTGCTTCTGGAAAATTCTCAGAAAACAGTGCATAAAACATAGTAGAGCAATTAAAACAATTAAAATCATTTTAGCTCGTTTAACTCAATTTAAGGTAAGGACAGTCTATTTTGACCGATTTTTGACCATCTCTGATTTTGCTCATTTTCATTTTGTGGATTTTTTGGATTTTATTTCATTTAATGGATCTCTTACTGTACCACTATCAAGCGTGTAATGTGTTTAGCTGCAACCTTTCAGCAACTTTTTACTAGCAGCAGCCGAACTTTAGCTTAACTGTTAAACACATCTACATATGTGCTTGTGTAGGCACAGTAATAAGGGCAAAGAAAGCGCATACTGTATCAAGGAAAATACGCATTTAAACATGCTTTACAATTTTGAGAAGCCTCAGTAAAGAGAGTTAAAATTTTTAATTCTTCGTGGATTTGTGAAGAGTTAAAATTTATAGACTACCCTTAAATTGAGTTAAACGAGCTACAAGGTTTAATCTTAACTCTGCTGTACTATTTTGTACTATGCTCTATTCACTCTTTCCTGAGCATTTCCAGAAGTATATATAGTTTACTGGTCGTTTGCTCACTCATTTCTGTGTTCGTTAGGTTTTTGTTGTTAAATTTGGTTAATTTAATGAAGTTTCTGATGAGCCTGAATTAATGAATTTCTGAAATCGAAACCGCAAATAAGTATACAAGGGAGCACGAGAAAGGTCACATAGGTTGAATACAGTAATGATCAAGTGCAGCCATTGAATATTTCTCATTAAACAATAACGGCTTTGACGGATGGGGGGGAAGAGATGGGGCTTTGACCAATAGCGTAGGTACAAAAAATTTTCAGGGGGGGGGCGGTTTTGACCGAAGACTTTCGAGGGGGGCTGGGGTAAAGTTTTCTGTTTTTTCGTAGCAATTACATGCACATTGCGTATTATATATACTGCTAGTTGGTTAATTAACTTAAAAGTCTTCTATGGTTCATGTTTTCGACTTGTTAAAACTGAAAGCGATAACCTAAGTCACAAACGGGGGGGGGTCTGGGGGCGGAGTCCCCCAGAAGTTGAGAAAATTTTAAATTTCGCCATTAAACGCTATTGAAACTTTTAATTCTTTATAAATGATTTATCAATTGACTAACAACATTTTGTACCATTATTTGCTATTTTCTACGTTTACTGTCTTGTCCGAAAACTGAAACTATTAGGATGCTGCTATTAAGAACTGCGTATTCTATCTGATCATATTAACCAATTATGCCAAGGCTGATGATGTTGGGAATAAAACAGATAACAGCAAAACTGCAAAGCAACTTATATATAAAAACATTTGTTAGCATGCTTAATAAAAAATAATAATTTTTATAATCTAAGTAGCCAAAATTCGCGCCGGAGGCGCGAAAATTTTTTAATAGTGTTGAAAATGCATCAATGTTGAGCTCATTTGATGCATTAATATATAATTTGTGTATGTTCCAATAAAGTTAAATGCCCGCGCCTCGCGCGGGCGTAAAATTTTTCTTTTGCCCAATTTTTTCAGGGGGGCAAAGCCATTATTTCGGGGAGGGCGACCGCACCCCCCCCCCCGCCCCCCCCTTATCTACGCTAGTGGCTTTGACCTTATGAAATAACTTCATAAAAATATTGTTAGTTGTGTTGGGCAACAACTAAAATTCGATTCAGTTGATAAGACAATATTCTGAAGAAGAAAATTGTCGTTAAAATATAAAATACAGCTGAACGTTGATTTTTTTTCAAGAGGAAAGATTTCACCTATGATATTCTTCCGAGGAGAAGAATTTCACGGGTGAAATTTTTTCGCGGGGAAAAAATTCTGGGGGAAAAATTTCACCGTGGCACCGGCAAGAAATTTTTGATTGAAAAAGAACTTCCAATTAGTGATGTGGATCGGATCGGATCGGCAGCCAAAATCACCTACCGATCCGATCCGGCAAGTGGCCGGCGATCCGATCCGATCCGATCCAGCCCCGGATCGGACCGATCCGATCCGATCCGACCATAATTTTAATTTTCAATGGTAGACACTTAAATTGCTATATACTTCCCCATTTTCCATTATTTTGCAAAACTCTTCACCAAACTTCGCATCTGAATCGTATTGAATAATTCTGGAAGTCCGTATCAGAAACTGCAGCTGCAGCATGATGTGTTGTCACCTTTGAAAAATAACGAATTGTTTTGTTTTGGGAGTTTAAGACCTAGTGAAAACTACACAAAACTTACAGTGAGAAATGAGAATTATAAAAAGATAAGATAAAATTGAAAAATCAAGGGTTAAGACCAAAGATCAACTTTGGTCGTATTTATAAGCAAGCAATGTATATGTTTTAATATCGTTCGGAAATGGAGACGACATGGAAAATCCGGGAAAATTCGGAATCCCGGAAAATCTAAAATATTCAAGGGTTTTTCTAAAATTTATGCACATTGAAAATTTAGTTTTCGTGAAAAAATGGAACTGGTTCCGCGGCATACTGTTGCACTTTTTACAACCTTTTCAACCAAAGTGCACCCAATTTTAGGGGCTCAAGTGCTCAAGTTCAATAGTGTTTTATGCAACAGGAATTTCAGTTCTGTTGAATCAAAATCTAATAGTTCAATAGTTCAATTGTTAATACTATCGAATTATATGCAACAGGCCCCTGGACTCGAAAGGTCTGACGAGCTGAACAACCTTTGTAATACAACTAGATCCCAGAAATACGACCTGTTCTGGGAATTCACAAAAACTTCCATCTATGAATAGTGAACTCGAGAACATGGTACATTTTCAGGTATTGGTTCCAGCCATACCTGAACGGGAGGCCAAATTTCACTGACCCTTGTGGAAGCAAATTTGGGTACCCCTTGTGAGCGCGATTTTTCTTAGGGATACTGTTGAAAGCGATTTTTAAGCGATTTTTGCCTGTTTTTTAACAAAAAATAGCTATTTTTTAGCAAAAACGCAATTTTCGGACGTTTTTTAGCAAAAAAATAGTTAAAAATTCCGGCGAAGCCGGAAAATTTTTGAAAATTTTAATCGTAAAATTTATTTTTTGGGCAATTTTCTTACCCCTTGTGGGAGCAATTTTGCGACCTTCGACGACTTCGCCAAGGGGGGGGGGAAATTCCCCCCCTCCCCCCCCCCTTGTCCACCTGTGGTTCCAGCTCATAATTAGCTTTTAAATAATACTCTATCATTCAAATGCAAGTACAAAACTATGCACCTGCAACAGCTACATTCAATCGTGGATACAAATTTTTGAATGTGTTAAAATTTTGGAGAAATTAAATATTTTCAATAAATTAAATAATATTAAATATTGAACATTTTAGTGATTCAATCCCGATATGGAGGTTGTACTAAATCTCCAGTTCCGGAGGATTCTAAAAAATATATTGTTGGGGTTTGCTCTGAAGGCATAAGTTTGAATAAACGACCGAACACAATTTTGGTCGTACAAGAGCGTATGCAAAACTGCGTACGGTGGATTTTGCAGACTTTCCACTTCTGAGCAAAAGCACTTGGGAAAATTTTCTTTCGCATTTCGGACAACGTTCCTTTTAGTTGAGAACTTTTAATCATACTAGATTAAATCACTCTCAGCAGTAAGCGGTACTGAATTTAAAAAGCGGAACATACTGTCCAAAAAGTAATTAGCAGGAAATATTAGAGAGCAATTCAGTTTGACTCATTTTATATATATATACATAGAAAAAATTTATTTATCAAGAGAGAACACAAAACAAAAACATTAACAAGAGAAAATTCATTTCAACAAAATTCAGGGAAGGTTTTGAAAATTTCTGCGAAAAAATTTTGCAATTTTGTAAAAAATTAGTGCAAATTTTCAAAATTTGCCTCGTTTGCCGGATCGGCGATCCGGAAAAATCAAGCCGATCCGGCCGATCCGATCCGAAAGTTTGTCGATCCGATCCGATCCGATCCGACCCCGGATCGGTCGATCCGATTTGATCCGCCGATCCGATCCACATCACTACTTCCAATTATATAAAGTTAACCAATCATCTTGCTTATTTTTACTAGGGGGGCACCTCACCCGCACAACACAGATATTTGCTAAATGTTGCCGTTTTAATCTTTATTTACTGAAAATTCCTCCGGCTCGCCTATATTTTCATCGTTGTTTTCACTATTTTAGCTGAAAACACCTAATTTCAGTATCTTCATTGCTACCTTTGGCAGTTTCTGCCCTTATAGACGTCAGGATTGCAAGCATTTGCTCTCCTCATGAAGCCCCCCGCATAAATGTAATTGTCTATAAAATATGACCAAGAGTGTATAATAGTAAGAGTGTGACACTCTTACACTAGCATGAACAAATAATGCTAGATATGCTCGGTGCGTGAACTCGGGACCCCCCCCCGGAACTTCCGGGGGGGGGGGGTCCCACTTTGCACTATCTACAATACAAAAATTCGAAGGAATGTAATCTGCAACAATTTCTGTATCGTTGGAAAGAGCAGAAAAAATACTACAAAGTTGTCGAGTTAGTTTTTTAATTGCATTAACCTAATTAAAGTTATTATTAATTAATTAAAAATTACTAATAAAATGCCTACTGTAAGCCTTAGGCTAATGGGCCAATCAGCGAGCAGACACACGCTTATATGAAAGCGTGTAGATAGTGCAAAGTGGGACTCCCCCCCCGGAAGTTCCGGGGGGGGGGGTCACGAGTTAACGCACCGAGCATACCTAGCATGATTTGTTCATGCTAGTGTAAGAGTGTCACACTCTTATCTATTATATACTCTTGATATGGCAGTATGCCAGACAAAAGTGTCGTTGAAGTTGGATTTTAATGCGTATATACGTGAACTGACCATGTCAATGCGTTATGATTTGCCAACTGTGGATTCATCAATACTCTCTTTAGGATTCTTTTTGTGCATGTAGATCTTCTATAAAATAAGTCAGTCGTTGAGGTACTTTGTAGTATTCACGGTCGTGTTTATTTGTGCAAATGTGTAATCTCCTGTTTTGGTTGCTGCTTTTTTCATGTATGCTTGCTTGGTTTTTTCTAATAAATTTTCTGCTGTTCAGTGCTTTTAAGACTTAAGAGACCCTAAGTGTTTGGTTACAACGTTTAGTATTCTGGCAATATATTAGAAGCTGTACTGGTTCCGTTGAATCAGATCAGTGGTCGATAGTCTGGGAGATTTTCGTGGTCGTGTCCAGTCTTGTGGCGAATAACGAATGTCCAGAAATTTTGCGATTTGAGAAAAGTCCCAGATATGGGCTAAAAAATGAAAACTTCCCTGGACAGAGCACAGCTGAAAAGTAGGACTAAGGAGAAGCTTAGGCGGAGGTGTGGCTCAGTTGGTTAGATCGTCGGCGTGCTGAGCAGGAGACCGCGGGTTCGACTCCCGCTGGGTACCCGATTTTTTCGGGTGCTTGGTGTTGTACAACTGTCTTCATTCTTTAATTAGGAGAAAAAATTTTTTGAACTAAAGTTTACAAGCGGATATCAATATGAAAAGATTCCGATAGGGAATAGCATATTGAGTGGTTGTGGATTACCGATACACTGTTGAGAGCCGCCGTGTTGTCCATGCAAAAGGTCGAAAACCTTGTGGAAGACTAAGATTCAGCGGAAACTACCCAATTTAATGTGAAAGGTAAAGATTGTTTAGAATTGTACAGAAACCCTTTTCTATTCCTCCTATGCGTTTACTAGGGATTTGCAGGGAATTTTCAAGAAAGAGTGAGTAGAGTTGAATTAACTTGTTTAACTCCAATCTAACTTAGTTTTGCTCATCTAACACCGATTAACTCTTCAAAATGGTATCTTCCTTTATACATAGACGGGCTATATACGTTGTCTCCCTACTTTGACGTTTGTATCGTTGATTAACGTTGGGCGAGACCAAAATTTATCAGGAACAAGGTGACATCGAAAGTTGGTTGGTCGGTGGTGTCGCTTGAATTTTTGAGGTTAAAGAAAGATGGACATCATCATCACACTGAGAACAGATTCGTATATATAAAAAAATCAGAAAAACAGTCCCAGATTCGTATAGTTACGTATACCACAAGTCTATTCAGTGGTCTCGGTCTGGACAATGTTTTGTAATTACTAGAGATGCACCGGGGCCGCCACTACCTGGGCCGGGGCCTGGAAATTGGGGGTCCAAATCGAAAATTTTCAAAAATTTTCTTGAAAATTTTAATTTTGCAATATTTTCTGGTATACAAACGTTACTATGTATTGCTGTTTTCATTCAAATCCGTGAGAAAGCAAACGATTTTTAGCAATTTTTGACTTTCAAAATTTCAAAAGTTTGGTCGAAAAATGTCAAAAACTTACAAAATTTTGCTAATTTTTGGCCCCAGTTCGGACTGGGGCCGGACTGGGGCCGGGGCCGGGGCCTGACTACCCTAATTTTTTACGAACTTTTGAGATTTTTTAACAGATTGCAGAAACCTACCATAAAGCTTTTTATCTTTAGAGGGGCGAGGCTCGATTGGGGGAGTCAGTAACTGGCCTGAACCAAGCCATTGTCCGGGAATGGGCTCCTTCAATTCCTTATTAAAGCTTTTCCATGTCGGATGATGACATGTTTAGGTATGCAGTTCGATCAGAAATTAAAATTTGACGTCAATCGCTTAGCTTTTTCATGAATCTGTGCATAGTTTACATAACGCCGGCCTTAATTTGAACACGAAATGAAAATGGCCTCTGCCGATTTTTGGAAATAGGCAATACAGTTATGCTCATTTCTTGAATTGGGCAAGACGCTTGCGTACTTCTAAAAATGAGCGAAATATTGCCGACTTTTAGAATTCGGCAAGGCTTTTGCCGATTTCTAGAAATGAGCAAAATTGCTTGCCGATTTCTAGAAATTGGCAATTTCGGAAATTAAGCACGACTTGTACATTAGCAAGTAGGTACACTGATTAGTGAGCGGGTCTTGTCCCAGTTTTGGTCAAAATTTTACTTTCCGTTGTACGTACACAGGGTTTTTTGCGTCCAGATGTGCGTCTGGACGCAAAGTTTCTTATCTGGACGCAATGAAATTTTAGCGGGACGCAAGCTAGACGCAACATTATTTCGGGAGAAGAGTAAAAACTTTAAATGTTTCCAGTACCAATTTTCACGTTTTTTCCAAAAATTTCTTCGGGTCCTGAGGGCTCCGCCCCCAGACCCCCGATGTTTCCCACTTGTGTCATGGAATGCCAAGGTTCAAGGTCATGCCTCAATGTTACTCAATGTTATTTGTTAAGTTGTTGTCCACCTGCATCCATATATATCAGATCTTTTCGAACTCGTGAATTTCACTTCAATAAATATATACATAGAGATTACTAGGTGCATTTACATATATACATTTATATATATTTATACACTTATATTCATACATTAACAAGGGTACCGATTCCTGAGGGGTCCTGTACCCGTTTTAGGCCAAATTTTACCTGCCCTTGTACCTTAAATCAAATTTGGGGGAGGGTCCAAGCAAAAAATTGTCTTAAAAACGTACAATTTTTCCTAATTTTAAGCGAATTTAATGATAAATTAGCTATTTTACAGCCATTTTAAAGCAAAATAAGCAGCTTTTCGCGATTTTTTTGGAAATTTTTCGAAATTTTAAAAATTTTGGCTATTTTTGGCTAAAATTTCCATTAATTTTTAGTTCGGCTTTTCTTTTCTGGCACTGTCCCTTGTCCCTTGGCCCTGATTTTGCTAGCCCTTGTACCGAACCTCCAATTTTTGAGGGGTCCCGTACCCCCCATACCCCCCCTTGTTAAGTGTGCTTATATTTTTCTCATTCAACAGGTCAGGCAGGATCAAGATTAGTACTAAAGTAAAACCCCGAAGTTAAATTTGTAACTGTAGCAGAAGCAGAATATCCAAATTTTTTGGTTCTTCTAAAAAACGTTTTTCGCAAAAAATACACAAATGGCAATTTGAAATAATGCAAGATTACCATTTTTCAGAAATTTTCAAATACAAAAGGCCTATGTACGAACAATTCACTATCAATTTATCGTAACTAACGTTAATAATATTTACAAATGCTTCACTGTTTTGCCGCTGCACGGAGCATACACGCTTCTCTATTGACTTTATAATGACTTTATTCAATATTCAAGAATTCACAGATGCAATTAACACAAAAAATGCATTAGGTGCTTTTTAGTTAGAATAGATATAACAGTTGCCAAATTAATCTTTTTAAACATTTCCACAACGGATTTAATCCGTAATTTCAAAAAATCTCCAACTTCTGGGGGGCTCCGTCCCCCAGACCCCCCCCGGTGCTCATTTGCAATAATCCTGCTATCAAGGATCACCAGTTCTCAACGTTTTCGAAACCGAATGTATGTTTTAATATTATTTGCTACCTTTCTTCTCAATAATATTCCTAAATATTTCATAAATTTTTAATACTTTAATTAGTTAAACTAACATTGAAATATCGGAATAATGTGTGTCAATAATATATATCGAAAATTACTAAGTTCTGCAACAGACGCCAAATAAAATCTTTTTAAACATTTCCATTACGGATTATTCTGTAATTTCAAAAAAAATCTTCAACTTCTGGGGGGCTCCGCCCCCCAGACCCACCGGTGCTCATTTGCAATAATCCTGCTATCAAGGATCACCAGTTCTCAACGTTTTCGAAACCGAATGTATGGTTTAATATTTGCTACCTTTCTTCTCAATAATATTCCTAAATATTTCATAAATTTCTAATACTTTAATTAGTTAAACTAACATTGACATATCGGAATAATGTGTGTCAATAATATATATCGAAAATTACTAAGTTCTGCAACAGACGCCAAATAAAATCTTTTTAAACATTTCCATTACGGATTATTCTGTAATTTCAAAAAATTCTTCAACTTCTGGGGCGCTCCTAGCGGGACGCAAGGTTGACGCAAATCCGAAAACCAAAAAAAACCGTAACGTACATCGTATACATCCAAATCTAGGTGAGGGGCAGACCGCTGACAGAGCCCTATGGTTTACCAAAAAGTCAAAAATTCAGGACCAAATTTATATTTAGCGATTAGACGCCAGTTATCCGAGTATTTGAAAAATGTTTCGAACTGGTATATACTACGTTTTAGCAATTTTTCGCTAGAATGTTTGGCTATTTTATTAAATTTGTCTTCTCTGGCCTTGCCCCCTGTCCCTTGGCTCTGAATTTTCTATCCCCTCCGAATTTTCTATTTTCCGAGGGGACCCGGATCTGCAGAAACGAAATTGAAAAACTAAAAATTCGTTTGTTTTTGAAACATTTTTGGAAACTCTATCAAATAGTCTAGATTTATTGTTTACAGAGTAAACGTATAAAATCTTAAATTCGTTAAAATTCGCTAATTTCTAGGGATCTTTTCAGGATAACCCCCCCCCAGGCCCAGATTTCGCAAAACTTGACCAAATGAGCTGAAAGTTGGTATGGGTATGTTTTCGACCACGCTGAGTTCTAATATCGCAAAATTTTTCGATTTCGCGAAATTCGATTTTTTCGATTCGTAAGGGGGGACCAAGGGGAACCGAAAAATTTTTTGTCTTCGATTTTGCTGAAAAGTTGCATTCCGGTGATTTCGAGGTTGCAGAAAACGAATCTGAAATCCGTTTTTCGATTCAGCTTTTCGTTAGCTCAGTATAAGCTTTCAGCTTAAGCTTAAAACTTTAGCTTATACTGAGCTAACGAAAAGCTGAATCGAAAATCGGATTTCAGATTCGTGTTCTGCGACCTCGAAAGCACCGGAATACAACTTTTCAGCTAAACCGAAGACAAAACATTTACGGTTCCCCTTATGAATTGAAAAAATCGAATTTCGCGAAATCGAAAAATTTTGCGATATTTGAACTCAACGTGGTCGAAAACATGCCCATCCCAAATTTCAGCTCATTTGGTAAAGTTTTGCGAAATCTGGGCCTGGGGGGGTTATCCTGAAAAGATCCATTTCTGGCACTTCAAAAACTGTCATCCTGGCTATCGGAGAAAACGGAAAGATATATACTGTAAGAAAAACGAGAGAAGGTTATTTTGGCCGGTAGAATAATTTTTCTTAGCCCAACGCTGCTTGCTAGAAGTTTACCGTTACTTTACGTCCTGCCGCCCTTCTGCTCCAACCGTGTCTACCACCAATGGAACCAACGGGTCACCGAGTCAAGCCTAAGTTACCCGGTTCCATCACAGGTGTCTACTGAGTGATAAAGATTGCAGTCTATATGTGTATTGATTGTGGAGGGAGGACCCTGAAAAGCCCGCGTTCCCGTCCCATTAGAATTCTCATTTACTAAGCCGTCTCTGCCTCAGAGCTGGAAGTGGGTCACGGGTACCCGCGGGTCGGGTAGGGTGTGGGTCAACACGAGTGACCCGCGGGTTAAAGGTGGGTCAAAAGGGGGTCAGTTGAGATCCCAAAATTCATGTTTTAACACTGAAATTTCAAAAATTTTTCAGCTTCGCCGAATTCTAGTGTTGTCTGATTTTTGTTTTTCCGTAAGATCTGGCCAAAATTATCACAGCTTCCGCAAGTTGATGCCTATATTTTGAAAAATGACAGCGTTTAACATGTAGCATTGCCATGATTTCTGTAAACAGACGATACATAGCAAAAGTATGTGCAGGTTAGAATGTAAGAACCAGTGATGGAACCGGGTCACTTAGGCTTGACCCAGTGACCCGGTGACCCGGTTGAGCCCTGACCCGGCGACCCGTGACCCGGTGAACCGGTTTTCCAGAAAATTCCAAAATCTGCAAAAAATTTTTGATTTTGCCTGGGAAGGCTAAATTTTTGGCTTCCATGTTCCATCACCACCCCGATAAGAATAACTAAGACGTTATGTTTGCTCTAAGTTTTTTTAAAATTCATTTGATGGTAGCTGTAGCTTTTTCTAAATTTATGCAGATTTTATTAGCAAACCAATAATTTATCCGTCTGCGAAATTTTGCAGGTTCTAATATGAGTACCGTATTATGCCAAACAGTGGCCCACCCAATAAAACGCCCATGGGCGTTTTTTTCGGGGGTGGGCGCTTTTTTGGATTTCTGAATGCTTACTTTCATGACTTAGAAAACTAAAAGTTTGTGAATAAAGTTGTCACTGTTTAAGCTATTGTAAGGCTTATAATCAATCTTCGGTTGTTTGGATAGACATATTATGAGCAACTGACACGTGCCGATCAGCTGGTCCGAAGAAATGTATCGAATTTATCGAAAATTGGCAAAGCTGTAATTATAAGACGGTTTCCAAAATATAGCCCATGGGCGTTTTTTCGGGATAGACATATTATGAGCAACTGACACGTGCCGATCAGCTGGTCCGAAGAAATGTATCGAATTTATCGAAAATTGGCAAAGCTGTAATTATAAGACGGTTTCCAAAATATAGCCCATGGGCGTTTTTTCGGGGGGTGGGCGCTTTTTTGGATTACAAAAATCAAATCCGAAATTGCCGATTCCGAAAAAACGCCCATGGGCCACTGTTTGGCATAATACGGTACGTGTCCAAATACACGGAGTATATATTTTTTAAAATTTGGTTTTCATTATGTATTGCGTTAAATTAAATTAAATTTTTCACTTACCTTCGACATTTACCTTGGTTGCGAAGATAATCTGCAAACCATATTTTACTGAATACAGTTATGCAATAATCATAAACTTATAAAGCTAAAGCTGAAACGCTAGACAATAATTTGCCAGAGACAGACAGATTCAAATAAGATCATGCTGCGAAAATGCTGAAGACTAAAATATAGAAAACAATGCCAATTAATATTGGACATTGAACAAAAATTTAAGCTAAAATTTTCGCTTGGTAAGCCAAAAATTTCTAAACTTTGGGGTAAATTCAGAAAACCGGGTCAAGACCGGGTCGAAGCTCTTGACCCGGTGACCCGGTGACCCGGTCCAAAAAGTGACCCGAACTGACCCGGTGACCCGGTGACCCGGTGACCCGGTTCCATCTCTGGTAAGAACCGTCCGCATGATTTTTCCTTCAAGCTCAGTGAATTTCTGGATAATTTCTGGTGAAGTTTCCGGAACATTACACAATTACGACCGTCTGTTAATTCTACTCAAGAAAAATGTTCATAATTGTGCTTTAATTTTGTTTTTCTTGCATTTATTTTAATTTCCAAAATTATATAAGATTTCAAATATTCAAATCAGTTGTTTTCATTAAACTGCAGTCATGTTCAAATGGATTTAACAGCTAAATATTTATATTATTTTATTTCTGACCAAGATTTAGCCAAGATTTAGCCTTAGAGCATCATTAACAAAAAGTGGGTCATGTGGGTCATATAATTTTTTGCGGGTCACGGGTATGGGTCAGGTGGGTAGGATCAAGGGTCCGCGGGTCGCGGGTCGGGTGTGGTCAAAAATATTGACCCACTTCCAGCTCTGCTCTGCCTAAACTGTGCCCACCCTTTCACCACGAATATCATTAGCATGTATTTATTTATATGTTACAAAATATCAGTAAGTGTGTACTATTTCCTTTTTGGTTTAGACAGATCTGTTGTCATTTCTTCTTTATTACAGGGTTCATGCGACC
>JASAND010024094.1:0-24564 GCA_030248195.1 Trissonchulus latispiculum
GAAATAAAGCAAAACAACCTGAATAATGAGATCCATGATCCGGAACCATAATGTTGCCAACCCACGGAACCGACCAAATGCTCCAAGGACCAACATCTCCGAAACATCCAGAATAAACACAGGAAATCTAAACAAAGCAGTGCAGCACGTTTAGGTGGGACATTGCAACCGTGGCAGTTGATAAAAATAACAAAACATTTGTGAACATCAAAAGTGGAAATAAACTTTAGTAAAGCTATTGTGAATAAATTATAGTCGTGATTAAAAAATGTGCTTGCAATAAGAAAAACACATAGTGCTAAAACAAGTGAATACAAAGCAAAAATTGTGCAGATGTTTGTGTTAAAATTCGTTTGTCGGGTAAAATTTACCCCCTCTTTAGCACCTTCCCCCGGCCTCGAAATACTGGAAGATGCCAATCGAGAGAGGTCAAGACATCTGCGGATACAAATCCGGAACAAAGAATTTCAGTGATTGATTTGTCAAACCGAAGGAACACCGAGGTATTAGGAGGTGCCTTCACTTCGGCCAGTACAGAAGTGAGCTCAGGGACCTCCTCAACCTCAAGATCCCCCACAGCAAGAGAAGGTCGCTCAGGGGTTGTCAGTCCCGGAGCAACCCCCTCTTTAACATTCTGTCCCGGAAGGTTTTGTTCCGGAGCGTGTCGCACTGTAAAATTTTGAAAAGTCTCTACCCCCTCTTTAATCGAGGAGGTGGGGATGACAGAAATTTCGGAAAATGGTTTGTCAACCCTCTTGTTTGAAAGAAAAGTCCCAGTTTCGTACGCACATGCTGGGTAAGAGGAGAGCTGAGAGGTTCGTACTAAGTCGATTTTTTGGGGAGGGGTGCCCAGCGCATCGTCAACCACAGAAGCTAATTCCTGCCGTTTTGAAACTTTAGGAACCCCCATAACATCACAGCCGTGGGTTGAACAAAACTCGCTAGCCTATTTACGTAATCTTGAGTTGGGGAAATAATACCTATCGCCCTCGCTTTGGAGGGACAAATCCAAGTAGTCGGTGAGCTTGCCGACAAAACTGCGAGTGTTTGATCAAAATTTGGTATTGCTTCAACATAACCAACATGAAGCTGATTTACCATTTGGCTAACTTGGGCTGCAGACGGGAGTGGACGGGAGGGTTGGTGGACCGAAGACCCCCAATTGGGTTCTCCCGAGACATAAGCGGGTGCTACAGGCTGCTGATGTGACGTACAAACAAAGCCATCAGGAATAGTAGCATTACCCCCTTGAACTTGAGGTACGGTTTGGATTCCTCCCTGCGGCACCGGCGCGGAAATCAGGGCTGGAGCCGGAGCAGGAGCGGCGACAGATGCAGCCACCCCGGGTGCGGCCCCCACGACCTGATATCCCGGAACCGGCTGCCACAGTTGTGCTGTGGGTTGTTGCACATACGTATACACTGGCACAGGGGCACAAGGCACCTGTGAAGTTGAGTGAGCACAACAACCAGACGTGGGTTGCGGTACTGGGAAAAGATCAGAGGAAACCTCCACCCCCGCCACCTGTTCATGCCGACCCCCTTTATTTTTCCAAAAGGTAGGGGCCAACTGAGGATTTTTGTCCCAACACCGGTCCGGATCGTGTCCCCTCCTCCCACAAAACTGGCATCTAGGTCTGGGGGGACCCTCCGGTTTCGCCAAAGTTTCCAATTTCTTTTCAAAATATTCTTTCAGAGATTGTAATTCTTTAGAAAAATCCGGCTGCGCCGTATTTACCCCCTCTTTAGACTCGATCTGATAAACTGGGGTTACTGCGTCCATGACCTCCTCAGGTTGACATTTGGCCAACCTTGAATCTAATTTGTCGATGACTCGGCGCAGTTCATCCATAGTGGGTTCCCCTTGCGAAAAAATAGCCGCCAGGGTCATAGCGTAGCGGGGGTTTACCCCCACAAATACCTGCTGCGCGCAGTGCTTGTCCCTCTCCTCCGGCGTGGACCAAATATCCAAAGCCATCGCCTGTAGCTCCGAGATAAACTTACGTACGGTTTCTCCGGGCTTTTGGGTTCTGTTGACAAACATCGTGTATCGTTCCTGTATGGACATCTGCGGCTTTGGAAATTGAGAGCGCAATGATTCCGTAATTTTCTCGAAAGAATCCGTGATGTTCGGGCCCACCTTCGAGGCGTAGACCTGAGCTTCACCCCCCAACTTATTATACAATAATCTGGCCCACTGATCTTCCGGAATTTGATGTATAGTCGCCGCCGAGACAAATTGCGGGAGCCAATCGTCCATATATGTAGTTTCCGGTTCAAATTTAGGGACTTCTCGCAGGATTTCCATATATGTCCGATATAACGCGGCATTATGCTTGACTACCGAGATATCTGTAGCTTCCATGGTGGACGGAGTAGGATGTCTCGGACGAACGCCATATGCTGTCCTATCCGACCGTGGGGTCGCCGCAAATACCCGGTTCTCCTCATTGTCGTTTATTGGCGCAGCAGGACTTGACGTCGCTAGTCCCGGTCCAGAATTCTGCAGAGGTTCTTGGCTCGGACGTAACCCCGGTGGAGGGTCGGGACGGGGCCCAGCCGGGGATGGTGCAAGAACAGCTCCGGCCATGTTAGAAGCACAAACAGAAGCGTTCACTGCCACACCCCGACCGGGTCCAGTACCCGTAGAACACACAGGGGCCAGCACTGCACTCTGGGAGGTACCTGTCGATTGTCCCGGGACAAGGTGGGGTCCCCCCAAAATCTGTACCGGAGTTTGAGCTGGTATCGGAGCCATATAATATTGACATGTACCCGGCTGGGGGGTACCCCAGACCACTTGCTGCGCTTGAGGGGCCGCAATTTGAGGCACCTGCGTAGAAGCCAGCTGAGAGGAGGGGAGGGCACGAATTTTCCGGTACGTACCTTGCGGGTACTGTTCACATGGGGGTACCCACTCGAAACCCCCTTCTTGGCCACAATTCATGTTCTGATTTTGATGTGACTGCAGTGAAGAAGGCTTCTGGGTCCCTCCCACTTGACCAGCCCCCAAAATTTGAGAATTTGCGGAAGTTTGCAAAGGTTGTGAGGAGGTCAAGGTTTGTTCCGGGGCAGTTTGCACCGGCTCAGAACCTTGACTCGGGGAGGTCTGACCATCCGCTAGCTGAATCAGGTCACCCACGGGGGTATCTCTACCCTCCCCCACAGGCCCCATGACTTGCGTATCACTACTTTCCGCTTTACCGGCCTGAGTTTGCTGCTGACGATAGATTTCTGACAAACGTTGGGGGGCTAACCCCTTGTCTTTACACAATCTCTCTAAAAATCTTGCATTAAATTATACAGGTCACCCTCCCCTTTTTCAGCCGCCATCTCCAAATAGGGGTCAATATTAATCACCTTCGTTGAAGTGTGGGGTCGCCGGGGGATGCTATCGGCATCTTGATTTTCCCCCCGACCCGATTCTGACATGAGGGCGTCAGACCTCCCCAACAACGACTTTATAGTAGTTTCAAACTGGTTACTGGACGGGGAAGCACCCGGACTCACCCCCCCCCCCAGACCCAGGAGCGACTGACAAGGTGTGAAGACCCGTCCCGGAACAACTTCCAGCCTCCCCACTTCCTTGTCTCGGAGGGCCGTAACGCCCCGACAGAATATTACTAAAATCTGACACAGTTACTGTAGGGGGAGGGGGAGCATAAAATGTTGACAAATTAACACCTAATTAACAATTAATTAAATTAATTTTCATTTTGTTGGGAGGTGGAGGAATCACTCACAACACTGAGAGAAGCCCCCCCAAATGAACGCTGAAAAGTTAACAAACTAGACGAGACGGAGGGTAACCCCCCATTCTGCTGCCTACTTGGCATGGAATCTGAACGGGCAGGAGGCCGGGGGCGATTCCCCCCCGGTTGGACTGTCGCTCCGGGGTTGGGGTGGGGGTCAAGGGGTCCCCCCGAACTTTCACCCCCCAAAGCTACACCCCCCGTACCATCCATTTCTGCCATTTTTGAAGTCTCAAAATTTTCTTCCTCAGCTTGAGGAAGTTCGTGAAAAAGTAAAACTTTTTCGTATAATTTTCGTGTTATACTACGAGTGGTAGGCCCAGAATAATTTTTGGACATCTACCACTGTCGCGGTCGCCACTTTTGTCGGGTATGGAACCCTGGTGCTAGAATCACGAACTGACTGACCGCAGAATGCAGGTTTTCGTCTAAGGTGTGCGATGTCCAAACTTCTGTAAAACTCCTAGAAATGCCTAATTAGCACTAAGATAAAATAGGGCTCGCTCTCAAATTATTAAAATTCCTATGGAAACATAGTTATTTATTCAGATATAAAAGAAACCAAACATAAATGGGATATCCATTCACTCAAAGTCCAAAATACTCAAACGGAAAAGAACAGATACAAAAATGGCAGAATCAGATGCTACACTACCAAACGACCTACCCCGACACGATTCAAACTACAACTGATCTCTTTCGGTCATATTGCACTTGCTCTCTCGCATGACTCTTAATAAGCCATAAGATTAGACACTAATAATTTTAGGTTGATTATTCACGAAATGTTATGTACTAATTCACATTCAGTCGTTCTAGACTTAGGCTTAGCACGTTGATATATCCTATATTCTACAATCGCTTGTAGTTTTGCATAAGCGAGGATGAAGAGCATTCGAGATAGCAACAATTATCTAAATCAGGTACATAGTAGCAAGCAGATAAAACCACCTGCATATGTTGTAGAATTAGATCAGAAACATTCAAACTGGTATAATTAATTCGTTGCTTCAGTTTTTAGCATACTGCTTATTGGAAAAGCGCATTGCACACAAAATCAACCACCTGTGCCCTTGCGAAAAACTCTTAAAAGTATTGCCTGTTCATACCTTGCTTACTTTTACAGAATAATGCACCGTGTTTATTGTTTAACTCAAAACATTATCTGCGAAATTGCGCAACCATTTCTAGCATTGAAAACTTTTTCACGAAACCATTCAATCACTAATCAATCTCGACCACAGATTAAAGAGATTTGTGCACTATTATTGTAATTCTTTATGAAACAGTATCAAATTAAAGGCTGTTAATAAGTATGTTAACAAGAATGTTTGCATCACGCTAGACAGAAACTTTCGAAACATCAATTTTTGAGAACGAACGCCAAGATAGGTTGCAATTATATAAGTTAATTATATATATATATATAATTATATAATATATATTATATATATATATTATGTATATAATTATATAATATATATAATTATATATAGTCATATTATATATATAATTATATATATTATATGTATAATTATATATTTCTGATGAACCACCATCTCACCCTGTGAGATGCCTATCTATTAGGGCAGAAAACTTACTAGTCCAGTGACCGACGTTCCTAGTAGCTACTAAGCAGCTATTATCTGAGTTGTGTAAAATTCGCTAGTAACACTTAGACGATTTTAATGGCTTTTCGAAATTTTAATTTTATATTTCGTTTATTTGTTTATATTTTATTTATTTACATTATTAATTTCAAGCTGTCCTGTATTATCGCCCTTCAACAAACATGGAAAATGAGAAATATGGTTGTAATTTGGGCGCAGAGCGATTGTTTGGACATTTATGATTCCACTTATCCAGACGCAGTCGTAGCACTCGCATTAGCATTACGAATTCGTCAAGGCCAACAACTTGTTTGATCTGTCACAAAGCTGGCACAGTTAGCTTGACAACTAACTAGCGTGTAGTATTCTGCCAAATAGGATTCTAACATCCTCCGCACACACAATCCATCCCAATACTCAGTTGCATTTATATATAAAAATGGCTTCTCTACCTCGAGAAATAATTGTTTAAAATTGAGGTCATCAAAAAGAACCGCTCCCTTAAAAGTGAAAAATGTGAAGTTAGAAATTTTAAACCTGTTGTATGTTAGTACAGCTAAGATTATATTTACTTAGTGTTTCTTAATTATTTGAGGTTTACCATGGCTGAAAATGGCAGCAGCGCAACGGAGACGATTGAAAATTTTGATTTGGTTCGGCAAATGTTAGGATATTTCATTATTGAATTGCCACGACAATAGCAAATATCGTGATCGGTTATATAGTGGTGAAATCCAAAACGTTCCGTCTTATTGGGTTTCTTGCGGTTGGCGATGTATTGCTAGGTCTTGCCCCAGCTATTTCTGGTTTTGCAAGACTATGTATGCTGTCTAGTCCACGGTATTTTATCCACATCCCCACCCGGTGGTGCCTAATAGCCCCCTGGTTTCACCTATTTGGTTGGAGCTATTTTTGGCCTACCATTGGAACATTGATGATTTGTATCGAAAGAATTCTGGCGTTTGAATTTGTATCATGGGCTCGTTCAAACTGGACTTCAGATTTAGAACTTTATCAAATGGTTGAAGCAGTGGTAGTCTTGGCTTGTTGCATAGCACCTACTTACGTTCTCTGTTTTTGAGAACTTGGCTATGCCACCGTTGACATGCAATGCTCCTTCATGGCTGCTACGCATGCGTTCTGTGGAATATTTTTTGCTTCTTTTAACATCATTGTGGGCATGCTTTCAGCTGTTTGTAACATTTATGTAGTAGCTACTGCTAGGAAATAGCTAAAATCACTATCCTCAGAAGACAACTTTATTAAAAGACAAATTCGAATGAACCGATCCGTTACAGGAGTTGTGTTGACCTCATTAATCTTGGTGGTATTGCCTTATCTCTTTGCAGTAATGGATTTCATTGGTCTGCTAAGTATAGGACAAGAAATTCGGCGTTATTTTCTTGCACTCTACAGTTGCAATAACACTGTGAACCTCTTTTTATACGTGGGATTGAATTCTTGTTTCAAACAAGTATTTAATGAAATACTACTAAAAAGATTCAAGAATTGGTTGAATAACAAGCAAGAGATTTATGCAAAATGAGCTGGCGTTGCCAATATTTACCGTAAATATAGTCCTGCTGCGAGCATATAAACAACCTAAAGAAAAGTGTACCTGCACTCTTAAAACGACTCGTGTAGAAATCACAGGGATTTTGTGGTTTTCCACAAAACCGCTACTATGAGGTCAGTCACTATCGGAGCTTCTTGTTTGTTCCACAACGTAGCTTTGGTAAGGTTTACAAATACCTCTCAAAATGGCCTCTCCAATAGTAAAAACTAGAAGAGGTTCCTGTAGAAAATACTAAAGTAATCTGTAGTTTTTCCGTCTGTTTCGACAATCCTAACCGAGACATCAAACTTGTACCTTTTGCAAGACAAACCTGTAATTTTCATTGCAATTACTTGCATTTATGTAAAAGTTTGACAGCTGCCGGAGGGTCGGCCGATTCTAAGCTGTTTTCGACAGGGAGCGGTCTTCGCAGAAAATTACTCACAGGGTGTTGAAAGACTGACTTTGAAAATTTTTTAGAAATTTCAGTGGTCAAGCAAATCCTATGATCGGCGTCGCCCTTATATCTGCAGTTTCTTTTGTGGTAAGCATTAGCCAAACTTGTAATCCATTGTGCCTAAGTATATCCAGTGGAAACTACCAACAATGTAAAGTAGAAATTGCAACACATGACCTGTATTTTCTATAAAATCTTCTGTATTTATCATCTACAGGTTTATGATTTTTAGTTTCTATTATTTTCGCTTGTTATGCAGATGTATTGTCGTTATTTCGTTAGCATTCATTTGGAGTAAGTCTCTCTTCTTTCCTTCTTTTACAAGAGTTACAAGATTCCTGTGGTTTCTATTGGAAAAAGAAAAATTCCGAAAATTTCTTTCTAAAATTCCGGACTCACTCAACGTCACAGTCGCTTTCTATTTGCGCAGAGACAACCCCAATCTTTTGACATAAAGCAGTATAGTCACACCGTTCTTTTGCAAAAACTTAATTTGCATAAATCTGTGTCATAAAATTTCGAAGACGTAGCATGTGTATTTGATAGGCCGAGGCGCTGCAGGAAAAAATGGACAACAGATGTTGCCCATATGCAACCTGACTAAGATTGATTAACTGTTTCCTGACTGTTTCGCTTTCGGTTGCTATTTGGAAGCCAGCGGCGACGACCCTGATTAGCTTATCAGTTTGTTCCGACCTGTGGAATTAATCAACATTTTCTGTGAACAGAGTGCATAATCTTAATGGATAAAATCTCTACTGCTTTGTATGAACTGGACTTAACTGAACGTATAAACTACATGAGAGACGAGGTGAAATTAACTCTTTTTACCCATTCGCAAACAGGTCCTAATCCTAAGGCTGTTACTTCCTGATTCTTGAGCACCAAGAAAAGCAATGAAGACTGAAGACACTCTGAAACAGCAATAAAATATTTCGAAATACTACCTAGGTAGATTGCTGTCGAAGCAAAGCAGCTGTCAAGTAATTAAGATTCCGTCATTTATCGGATTTCCGAACAAAGACAATTTTTGCTATAGAATAATAACCGGTCTGCAGAGAAATATCTCCCTTTTGATCTACTAGTTGCGCGTATGATAGATATGAACAAGTAATTAAGAGACCAGAGTATAGAAAGTTTGCTACTTTACGTCAATTCGTAATTGTTAGGACACGAATAGAATGGCGAGTTTCTATGTATTCGCAATTGCATGCAATATTACTCGGACATTTTCATATTATCACATCACAAGCTTATAGTTTCCGTAGCTAGAAAAACTAATTTGATGAAGGATGCTGTAGGCTGAGACTTACAGCAGTTTCTCAGCTTTCTTCTTTTAATGTGAAATTACTATGTATGAATAAAATATATTAATCGGTGCAATAACAACGCAACGGTTTATTAGCATCAATTCTCTGACACGAATGATCTAACATTTAATGAGAAGCTGTACCTCTTCGTCTCATTTCCTCAGAGTTCTCATTCAGATTCAGTTTGTTGCTTTAGAACTTTAATATATGCATTATTAATGCTTTAATTACTTTAATTTTAATTTAATTTGTACATGAATTTGTTAAACTGAAGCTAATAAGTGGTTACAGTTTCGGTCTTTGTTAATACGTCAAAAATTATTATAATAGGGTAAGCGGCTAGAATTCCTAGTAGAATGCTGTAGTATGATTATTTACTTATTATTTATTTATTTTTTTAGTTCTAAACCAACATCTATCTTCGAAACTGAGTAAAAACTCAATCCGATTTTTACATTACATTAGAAACAAGCAGAGTAAGCGACTACATACTTATTAAAATTAATTATTTTTAAAATTGACATATGAGTGCAACAAATAATGATTACAATATTCATTGGTTTGCCCAGTAGAATTTCATAGACGGCAGATATAAAATTTAACTGTTTTGTAAAAATGTGAGATTGGCCAAAATCAATTATATATGTCATGCTCAAAACTAGCCCCGGATCTTACTGCTATTTCATTTGATTCCGTGCTGTGGTATACAAAACCTCTCAAGTCATCATCTGAAGTTTCTGAAGTCCTTTTCCCTAGAAGTTTCGGACCAGGAAGGAGTAAAAACCGTAGTGAAGTATGTCCATGGTAATCTTCAAAGCTGCGTAGTACAGCTGATGTGGCACCGCCAGACGTTCAGACTGAAGAAGAAGTTGATTTAACGGAAAACAGCGGCGATTCTGAGCCTCCAAAGAAACTTTTGGCAGCGTATATCATTACAAGCAGAAACAGGGCAGCTAGAGCCAAAATGCCTTGTAATTTGAAGCTCGACATTCCGCAGAGAGCTTGAACTTTATTACCACTTCAACATTGTCTACCAAAACAGTAATAGTTCAATAGAATCTGAACTCAAGTGGTGGAAACATAATGAGAGCATTCTCCTCGGACTAGCTGCAGAAACGAGGTACATGCTAAATTCCTCCCAACAATTGTCCAATCCAGACATGTGCAGGAGGTGAAATTCCGGGGGGGGGGGTGAGCCGGCGGCCGTCCGGTCGCCGAAAAATCGGTATTTTCCGTTTGCTCCAAAAACCGTATTCTGGGGGGGGGGTGAGGGACCCCTCTGGGGGGGAGCTCCAGGTCTGGGGGGGGGGGCGACAACCCCCCCAACCCCCGCTCCAAGCACATGTATAGTCCGATCTGAATCTACCTTCAGTGTTGCTGTTTAGCTTGTAACGCCTTAGCGGTCCTTCTATCACCTCGTTTCGTCGAACCAATATCATTTATGAAACAATTGAAATGTTTTGCCTCCCACCGGTCTCGTGTAAAATGAGATAATTAAGATAAGCAGCAGAAGATTAGGATAAAAACTAGGATTAGTAACATAAATATATTACTATTCATAGCATAAGACTGGTGAAACCATAAGACAATCAAAATCCACTACCGCTCCCATCCCAGTACAGCAAGCTATAGCACAACAGACTCTACAAACGAATTAATCGTTATTCTCTCATTCCTTTCAGTTAATTGAAGGAGGAAACTGAAGGGTTGAAGAGCTTTTTTGTTAAATTTGGTGGTGGTTAAAAAGATGGTTTCGCCAACAACCATTTCCGCTTAAACTGTAGAAGCCTGCACAGGCGCACGTACATTATCCTGGCAGTGTTTTCCATCTCATCAACCCTGAGTGAACTAGATTCCCCTGGGAAGCATCCTTTGTAATGATTAGACTGTGAAGAGATTACCTGAAGCTCTTGTCAAAATAAGACATAGGACGGTCAACCTATGTTAGCATTTGTCTATCTGATCCATCAGATTATTCGAACTAAGCACAGGGGCGGAGAAACCAAAACATTTAACGAATCTATAGCGGAATAAATGATATTACAGCTAACTTTCAAATTCAAAAAGTATAATCCAATTATAAATCATGGAGACATAAAAACTATTACTACAAAGTAACGATGAATTTTGATGGCGACAACGAAATTCGCGACTATACCCCGAATTTATTTATTAACTTCAGAATCAAATTGCAAAATTGCATGCGGAGCCAGTGCATCTCACAGACAAGGAAGGAGTTATTTTGACAGGTTTCAATAATTTTGATGGGATTTCACATAGGTTCAGGTAAAGCTAACTTTCTTGAACATGTCAGCGTCTAATTATATTAGGAAATGCACCTTGATGCATTGTATTTGTGTCTGCCACCCCTTTTGGATAAACTGCCTATATGCGAAATAGGATTTTAATAGTTTTCTTCTTGAAGTCTGTCCCAAACTATGTATCATCTTGGCCTTTGCTGCTTCCTTGCAACTATTTTTGAACTTAAAAGTTAAAGAAAAGAGTGCGAGAAAAGAGATATGAGCTATGTAGGCTCTTGAGAGTGCAAAACTTGTAGAGTGTCTAAAACTAAACTGATCTAGCAGACTGTCCGAAACTTATCCAGAATTTGTATAATTAGGAGCCTCGCTACTTCCTTGCAAAGTTTTTAGAACTTTGAAATTTTTGCAAAGCATCCCATAAGACACACGCCTGTAGAGATGAGTGCTAGAATCGTTGGCAAACCGGGATCACCTACTGAATAGCCTTTCGTTATCCCTTGATAGTTTACTTTTGTTGGTGTTTTGTTTGCATGCCATTTCGAATTCAGTCAGATAAGCAAATAAATATCAGCCTGTTGAGACGATGCTGCATGAGTGTAATTATCACTTCTCAGCAGATATCTTCACCTTGTGAAAACCAATGCAATAGGTGCCATGAGAAATATTCTGTATAGTTGCACTAATAGGTGGAAAATGAGTTTAGACTCTGACTAGTCTAATTCTTATATGAACTTGCAAGTCATTGAAGAATTTCTGGTAGTTAGCCAATCATGATTGTTCGTACACTCCCTTACTTGACTCCCTTAGTCTTTCTACCTATGCAGAAGTCAAGAAATCATTCATTTAGATTACTTAAACTGTAGTATGTAGTTCTAAAATACTTGGAGACTCCAAGTCAAATTTGTTAGAGACGTGACAGGGTTATTTTGAGATAAATTCAGATAGCCTGCCTGATTTCTGATGGTCTAATGAAATTTTCGATAGCCTAATAATGTCAAGCTGACTTTAAAGTTTTCTCTTAATTGGTTTTTGGATAGTCTACTAACATATCCAGACAGTCTAATTTCCGTTTGCCAACAAAGGTTACGAAATATTGTTTACAAATTGTTAAGACATTTTGTTTAATTCAAACTGCTTTCATTTCAGTTTTAATGGACCAGCTGTGCCAATAGTTGCCAAACACTGCTTAGTTTTATAATTTGAGGAAAGAAAAACGTCCTCAGCCGATGCGTTAATTTGACTGCTTTCAGACAATGTCTCAAAATTATAGTGATATGGACACAGGTGCACAAGGGAGGAAAGGGGGGGGAAATTCCCCCCCCCCCCTCGGCGAAGTCGCCCACAAGGGGTCGCGAAATTGCTCCCACAAGGGGTAAGAAAATTGGCCACAAGGGGTAAGAAAATTGCCCAAAAAATAGGTTTTACGGCTAAAATTTCCAAAAATTTTCCGGCTTTGCCGGAATTTTTCACTTAAAATTACTATTTTTAGCTAAAAAGCGTCCAAAAAACGTGTTTTAGCTTAAAATTGCTGTTTTTTTGCTAAAAATAGGCTAAAATAGCTGAAAAATCGCTTTCAAAGGTACCCCTAAGAAAAATCACTCTCACAAGGGGTACCCAAATTTGCTACCACAAGGGTCAGTGAAATTTGACCTCCCGTTCAGGTATGGATATGGATCCTGCTATAAACGCAGATTTGGTTCGACAAATGCTTATTTACATAATTTTTGGAATTGCTGCAGTTATTTCTAACATCATCATTGTTTACGTGGTCACCAAGTCGAAAAAGTTTCGGCTTATTGGATTTCTGGCTTGTGGCGATATCTTGATCGGCTTTGCATTAGTTATTTCCGGTCTTGCTAGAATAAATATGCTTTATATGGGGCGATATTTTATTCAAGTTCGCAGTCGATGGTGTCTATTAACCCCTTGGTTTCATTTATTCGGTTTGAGCTATTTTTGGCCTAACCTTGGAACACTACTGATTTGTATCGAACGTATTTTCGCCGTAGAATTTGCATCATGGTACCGCTCAAATTGGACTACACAGTTCGAGAATTACATGATGGCTACTGCCCTTGCGACATTGGCTTTTTGTCTCGCACCTGCTTATGTTCTGTGTTTTTGGGAACTGGGTTCTGAAACAGTTGCAATGCAGTGCTCGTTTAATGCCGCGACCCATCCGCTGTATGAAGTATTTTATGCTGCTTTTAGCATTGTTGTGGGTATGCTGTCAGCTGTGTGCAATATTTGTGTAGTAAGTTCAGCTAAGAAAAAGCTGACGACCTTGTCACAATCATCTGACGACAAGTTTATAAAAAGACAAATGCGGATGAATAGATCTGTTACTGGAGTCGTTTTGGTTTCCTTAATACTAGTGGTACTACCCTACTGTTTTGCTGTCATGGATATTCTTGGTTTTGTAAGGATTGGACAAGAGATTCGACGTTATTTTCTTGTACTGTATAGCAGTAATTCTGCTGCAAATCTTTTCTTGTACTTGGGGTTGAATTCTTATTTCAGACAAGTTTCCACGGAAGTTCTACTGAAACAATTTAAACGAGGAGGGAACAAAACATGGGCAACTCCCATTGTTCCTAATGTAACCCAACATTAATTGGCAGACTAATTTATTGGTTTCAGTGTATCCAGAATCCAAGTGTAGCAGACGACGATTTTGATATACCAAACGGGGTAATTTTTAACTGGAACATTATTATGTGAATTTTGTGGATTTTGTTTTATCTTGATTCGTACACCAATAATGTAATAAATGTACAGTAAACGACCGTAAATTGTGACAGTAAATTTTGCAACTTTCTGCCCAGTGACATTTACTTCATAATAAGAAATTGCGATCGTTAGGAAATCGTCCAAAATAGAATTACGACTTCAGATTTCAGAAAGCTACTTGCTTTGCTAGAGTTTTTCACCTAAAATCAATTTAATTTCTGAGAAATCGTTCAAAATGTTATCTTTGCTAAGTATACTTTATAGCACACCTTAGCGTGCATTCACTGATTTATACGCACGCCGTGTGGGAACCTCTGAGTGTGGGGCACGAGTGCGCGAAGCGCAAGAGTGCCACGCACAAGGGCTTCCCATACGACGTACGCAGTAGAAATTAGTGAACAACGCTATGGTCTCTTTGTTTCAAAATCAATAGTCACGGATTTCGCTCATTTTCGCAAACAATATAGGTGCATATGTTCTCAAAAATAAGACAAAATATTACAGTTAGAAATCAAACGGTGAAAAGGATATTTAGGTTCAAAGTTTCAAAATTTGAAAATTTCTGTGATTTCCCTTCCAAAGTTATGTGGAGACATAAACAAATCGAAATGACTGATATGGCAAATTAATACTGTTGGTTGGCCACTATTTCAGTGCTAAAACGACGCCGGGCATAGACAGCTGTTCCTTTGCTGCTATCTTTTCAATCGTAAACTAAACATTCATTCTTCAGCTAAATGTGCTTAACTTACACAAACTTGCAAATACTACATTTCAAACACATAGTTTTATTAGGAATGTTGTTCAACTCGTTAGCATCGAATGACTACCAATTTAACTATATTTTAGAAATTTCAAAAATCTATTTTGACCCTTAGCCGACAAGACAGAAAGTTCAACATTGGAGGATTTGCTCTTAACAATTCAACTTTGGAGGATTTGTTCTTAACAATGTGAAAGTATGAAAAATTGCTACTTTTGACAAAATTTGCCCTTTCACTTTTTGAGCTTGTTATAGACGACAGAAAGTTGCGACTAATTTCATAAGAATACTATGTGTGCGTAGAGTCGTAGCTTACCATCAGCAAGCCGTTTTTGTAGCCTTTGCGAGCGTGCAGGATAGGCCAAAATGTTGTGGAAGTCCTGTTTTTTTGGTTCGAAAAGCATAACTTTTCCAATTTTTTGACTTTGTAAAATCCGACACTCATCAGAATTGTACCAGAAAAGTTATATGCACTCTATGGTATGTCCAAACATTAGTACAAAATTGTAGTGCTGTGTCTCCCATACAACGAAAAATTTTCAGCAACACACTTTTTATCCTAAGTTTTTCATTTTCCTATGTTTAACACATGTCAAGGGCATCTTTGAAGGGCTCTACAGAACGATAGAAGCAACACTACGGAAAACGTACTTGTCTTGTTGTAAAGGCCCATGGAGACTACAGAATATGCAAAAATGAGCAATGATGAGCAAAATGCGCAAAAGAGCAAGCGAAATGAGCAAAGCAAAGCAAAATCGGCCCAAAACCGAACCTCCGCAATCAAAACCGACCGTCCGGGACCATCCATCAATTTTTACAGCTAATTTTAAAACTAGTTTTCAGGTCGCACAACCACTCTTCAGATCTCTGTGTATGAATTTCATCAGTTTCTGTAATATTCCTTAATTATTTTGAAGTAAGATAACAATTTAACTAAAGCTCTTCCTGAAGCTGCTGAAATTGTGGGGAAACAACTCTGTCATGCTCAGTCTATGATAAACCAGACTAGTGTTCTGTAATTCGGGTTTTAATACACTGTTTTCAGGCTTCCTCCTTTCAGTTGTTTTCTTGAATAAACAGCTCAATCCATTCTACTACTAAGCAGACTTTAAGCCGTCGAAACCGTCAACATATTCCAAGACAGTCCACATGGTCAAGCATTTGGACGCCATTTTTCTTACAGAAAAAAACATGTACTGAATAACTTCAAACATGTTTCTTCTATTTTACCTTGTCTTAACACACATTCCTTATGCGGGTCCTTAGAGATCAAAGACTAATTTAGAAGATCCTTGTTCTGATTAATTTGCTTCTTGCTTGATTAAAGTGCTTCTGTTCATTTTTGGCTCATATGTGTTTGTGTCACGAGAGCAGTGCAATAAAAGCAAAGCCTGATTTTTCATAACAGTAAACTACTAATGAAGTCCTGTATTCACTGCTGTTTGTTTGCTTTGTTGTTAGTTTCCTTTGTACTTAGCATCTTGTGATTCAAGGATCGTTAAGGAATGTTGTTCCTAGCACTTGTTTTGACGACTATCCAAATTTTCTATAAAAGATTTACGTAACAGAATACCAGTTGAAACTTCGAAATAAGTCTTCGTGGACTTCTGGCTGAGTATTTGAACTGTTCTGCGTTAGTTTCCATATCACATCCAGATAAATAGAAGAGGATCAGATAGGAGTGCGCAGTAGCCACGTGGTACACTATTTTTCTAAGGTGATTTGTGCTTTGCGTTAACACATCCGTGAAAACTTACTTGCTCAGGTAACCTCAAGTAGATTAGTAAATTAAGCTAATTTTGCTCCAGTAACCAGATGATGCAGCATCAAAAAATTATGAGTACACCATTGTTACGAGATTCCGTGGAACCAACGTAGCTGGGACTAATCATAAGAAAAATCTACGAAAACTATCTGACTTGGTTGAAATTTTGGGGTCCAGTCATTGCCGAAAAATGTTTTCAGGGAAACTGGCCGGCTTATCTGGAAACTGGTCACTCCTGAATACAAGTTGAAATAGTAATGTCTAAAACTTACTGAAAAATTCACAAAATGGATCTCTAGTAGTTGGAATCTTGTGTTTCCGGTTATTCACAATCGTTGGCTGACTTGAATGGAAACGCGCCATTTGAGCTAAGGCGTCCAAACCTTCTTGAAATTCAGCTCATAAGCTTTTCGTAGGTCTCATCCGCGGAATCTTGCTATAATGGTATACCTAGAATCCTTTGATAGACGCATGATGCTTCACCGTTTTAGGATCGGGAGTTAACTTATGAATAAAAGTTTGGGTGATAGGAAATCTTTGTTTAACGTAGGTCTCAAGGAGGCTACAGGCATTTTTTGCAGAGGACACTTGTGGTAATTTCCCTTGGGAACGCTCAGGCTCCCCAATTCCGATGTATAGTCTGACTTTCAACTTCCCCTGTCTAATCATAAGTTTCAGTAATATATTGCCGCGTTGTTGTTATTATTTTCCACAGTTCATCTAAACTTCTGCATTGTCAAAGTATCACAATCTTTTCGACCAGCCAGCTTAGAGTTCAGTAATGGGACGGTTGATACTCTGACCTAGAATGTTAAAAAATAATAGATTCCCAAAGCTCGAGCTGGATGACGGAACCCGAAATGTTTGACAGCCCGGATCCAAAATTATATTCCCTGGTATGACCATAGTGCTGTTTCAGTAGCCCATTTTAGTTTCAGTTTCAGTTTCAGTCGACAGCCGAAGTTAGTTTGAGTTTCAGTTTCAGTTAGATACCAAAAATTATAATATTATAATAATAATAATATTCCTGGTATGGCCAAAGCCGTACATCAAACAGTCAACTAGAGCAGTTCTGTAAAGTGAGTGGGAACCCGAAAATAGCAATTAATTGAGAATAAGACGAAGAGATCAACTACTGCTTACTAAAAAGAAATCAACAAATTAAACGAAACCGACATGTATACACATTAGTGTTTCCCCATAAGTTTTAGTGCGAACTTTGTGGAAAATGTCTATGAATCTGCCTGAGAGCTGCGTTTGCTAAGTTTGCAACGTCTGTAAAGTTATGACTGAGTGTAGAAAATGCACTTATGGAGCGCGCGTATAGCATTAACATTACAAGTGGAAACCACATAAAATACATAAAATGGTATTTTAAGCTAAAAATTGTATTTGTTAGGCACTCATGGATCTAAATGGAAGCAATTTGACAGAACCTGGGGTAAATATGGGCTTAGTTCGTCAGATGTCAATTTATGTCACATTAGGACTCATCGCCGCAGCTTCGAACCTTTTGATCGTTTCTGTGGTTCTAAAATCGAAAAAATTCCGACTGATTGGGTTTTTGGCATTCGGCGACTTCTTGCTTGGCCTTGCTCTAGTGATTGCTGGTTTTACAAGAATTAATATGCTCTATAGTCATCAATATTCTACTAAAATTAGGACCAGGTGGTGTCTCGTAACTCCCTGGTTTCACCTGTTTGGGTTGGGATATTTCTGGCCAACCATTGGAACATTGCTGATTTGCATCGAAAGAATTCTGGCCGTCGAATATGCGTCCTGGTATAGATCTAACTGGACCAAAGGTTATGAAAATTACTTGATGTCCGGAGCCCTTACTACCCTGGCTCTTTGTCTGGCACCAGCCTACATACTGTGTTTTTGGCAGTTAGGTTCACCAACTGTTGCAATGCAGTGTTCATTCAACGCTGCAACGCATCCTTTCTATGGAGTGTTCTATGCTGCATTTCAAGTCACTGTTGGCATAGTGTCAGCTCTGTGTAATGTTGCAGTAGTTGTTGTAGCAAGGAAAAAATTAGCAACGCTATCACTTAGCTCAAACCCAAACGATAACTATCTAAAACGACAGATGCGCATGAATAGGTCAGTCACAGGTGTCGTTTTGACGTCGCTAATTTTGGTGGTCTTACCCAGCACGTTTCGAATCACAGATTTTATCGGACTGCCAAGTACTGGACAATCATTCCGAAGGTACTTTTTTCTACTATATTGCAGCAACTCGGCTGTGAATTTTTTCCTATATTTAGGATTGAACTCCCATTTCAGGCAAGTTTCAATGGAAGTTTTACTGAAGAGGTTTCGAAATGGGACCGGGGGAACTTCGGTTGTGCCGCAAGTAACGCGAACTTGATTGACATACACTGGAACGTTGGAGCAGAATTTTGGATTTAATGTGCACAGCGTGTGCAGCAAAGGTTTTAACATTCAATTATTTGCTGAGGCATATGTGATCCATATACTAGCAGAAGCCTTGTATAAATTATCTGAAGGTCACCTTAGTACATGTCCAGGTACTGTGTTGTTCACTTGTGCAATGCCTGGAAGAACAGGAATTCTTGCCCCGTGCACTGTATATCATAATTTCCCTCACAATTAAGGCTGCTGAAACATGATAAAGCTAACCAAGTCGCTTAACCAAGAATGTCTGAGTATCGGATGGTCTCAAGACAGTTCCTTGAATTAAGCACTAATTAAGCACGACTTTTATAGCACTAATGTGAATCTGTCATTTTTTATTAAATATTTGTAGTTATATCTCATCATTGATGTACTCGGAATCAGTTGGTAGAGTTGGTTACTTAGTCTTCTGGAGCTGCAGATTCACCGTTACTATTTTAAAATTTTCCATTGCCACAAGTACAGCAGGTGTGATGATTGGCTCATAGCATGCCATTAAAGTACTGGCCATTCATAGAGATTTGGCTTATTCCTGGCACCACACGGATACCAGCAGATGTTCCAATCATCCCGATTCAGATCCCTGCCTTTACCACATTTTCGTTCCAATGCTTTAGATTCTAGCAGAACCACCACTACTTCTTTAGTACTTCTGTTGTAACACACTGGTATTTTGGTACCTCAGTATACAAATGACAATTTACAAACAGCTTCAACAATACGTTAACGTCTGGAATATATGAAATTAAATCTTAAAAATGAAAAACATTATGTGAGCAAATTATATGACAACAACCAGACTAACTGCTCTGATTATATTTTCTGTTAACCCAAAAATTAGCAAAATTTTGATTGTTTCCGTAAGCTAAAACCCTAGACAAAATCTCCTGCAAAGTTGAACTAAAAAACAAACATTAATTATTAAACCATTTTTAGCAGATTAAGACCTTGCTCAAATAAATCTCCGATAGAGTACAAGTTCAAGCTCCAAGAAGCGCAAATTATACACCCAACGTGGCATAGTTTTCATCTAACCTTCCTATAAGTATGAAGGATGTAGAAACAGAAGGTCTGAAAACGTTTTTGAGTGCTTTCGCCAACAGTTATTCAGCAATGCTCAAAGTATCAGCCATGCATCCAGCTTGAATTTTATGTTATTGTCTAAGGGTCAGCAAAACTATAAATCAGAAAAATTTAAGCAAAATTTGTCCACGTAAAGCCCGGCGTATACCTCCTGAGCAGTGTTGAACATTTTCTTACGCCCAAGCGCCCAAATGTACAGACGTTCAAACAGACTAGTATAACCGGGCTTTATCATGCTAGAGCACGTTGGGATATTGAGCCATTCCAAAATTGTCATTTTATCAGTTGGCACAAAACTATAGTGCGCTGTCTGAATTCATTCATATTTGCACAGTGTTTTTATACCTATGGAGTATATGTTCAGACCAAGTTTTAGCTTCAGTCATCTTTGAGTTTGCTTTGGCGGCAAAAATTTTCCAAATTTTCGACGGTTCTGTAGCGGTACCTGTGTGAAACTATCCTAACACAAAAATACTCACCCCGAGGACACGGTAGCACAAGTAGGTAAAGAATCAACCCACCTGCCAGGAAAGCCTCGCAAAATATGAGTAGCCAAGTGTGTGTGTGACACTCGACTTATGTCAAAATAACAACTAGACTGACTTTAACTAACATAAGAGCTCCATATGACCTACGAAAATAAACACACTAGAAGATGTTATTTAATCAGTAACAACAACAGTTATGGAAATCACAAATTAGAAACAGTAACTAACAGAGTAATTTAGAGAAGTAGAAGCCCACAAACACAGACAATTATATACTAAATAGATCTAACACGCACTCATCGACTTTTAGGCGAAGGCCCGCGAACATGCCATTGACAATTCCAACGGGGGGCACCCAGGGAAGAGATTATACAATGGAGATAGAAAGAATGAGAGAACACGACTGTGCACGACACGGGAAAACCCAACACTGAAGGGAACAAGTTCGATGGATAATTCCCTTCCAAGTGAAGGGCCTCCAGTTGGATGTCACAATCATGTAGCTCACAATCCCACCCAATGCCAGGCCAGTCAATAGACGGAGCAACATGACAGTTTATCACATGTTTGCTGTTTAGCAAGCCAGATATTAACGAGGGTTTATAAATATGCGTAATGCCGAAAAGGCTGATCGTGAGTCATCAGCCTCTTGCGTTACAATTCTTCAAGTTTACCCTAGCATTGCTCTCCAACCGTTAGGGTTCCAGCAAAGGTCAAGCAATGTATACGTTACCACACATGGTACCGATATGATGTACCTACCAGCCAACTATGCTGTATATTTGGCTCCCTCTTCTGACGTACTTTCCAAGAAACGGGTTGCATGTTAAATGTTATCCGCTGTTCAAAGGAAGAAAACTTTCAATTTATTAACTTTCAAATTTACTGACGGTGAAAATGTATCCGTGCATTTAGTCTGAAGGCATATGCTCCCTGACAGTTTTCGGTTTTGCTTCTCAGACCAAAATCTCCAAAGTTCTCTCTTTCTAAATCGTTTATGGAAAGTTCCAAAATTTGTTTAATGTTGTCCCCTTAGTAGTGGACAGGAGTCACTGTGGTGCGGTTTATCAGTTGCTATTTGCGACCTGGAACGGGTGTACTTGTGCACATTTCAGGTTACAAATATAGATCTAGGGAGCATATTGGGGGAAGTTTCCTAAGCAACTCAACGAAAAGAGTTTTACTAAATTAGTTTTAATTATATAATTAATTAATTTAATTTAATTTAATTAATTTAATTTAATATTTAATTTAATTAATAATTTAATTAATTAATTACTTAATTAATTAATTAATTTAATTATATAATAATTAATTATTAATTATAGTCGAGTCGAGCACTGCTTGTGTGGTTGCATGTGTTCTTGTGGCAACCAAGAACCTCTTGTGCTAATCAACACTAAATTTGACTGGACTTCATTCAACAAATTAGCTAGGTTAATTAGGTACCTGTGCCTGACAGTATCTCACAGCTATAATTTTTTTACAATCCGTTACGTTTGCTACCATTACAAAATTCTTAACAGACATCAGTTTCATCTGTGTTTGAAATAAACACTGGCACACTCTAAATCTAAAGTATCGCACAAACATATGAGGTGGTTGATCATACGCACTATTTCACATCAGTCCTGATTTCTTTAAGCATCACTTACGTTCCACATGAAATATGTTTTTAATACCATGGGGATCTGTTTTAGTTCGTTTCAGATGGAATGCAGTTTTAATTCCGTCGGGAATTGTTTTAGTGTCACTCAGATTTCAGGAAAAAGGCGTTCGCTCTAAAGTGCTTAACTTGCCATTCGTCAGTGAAGCGAATGCATGCTATAATCTGTAAGATATAGGTATTCTAATTCTCACCAGCTAGTTCTTACGCATTTTGTAAGTAAGAAAGTTGAACAATTAACCATAAACAATTTCTTGTCTATTCTGAAGTTCGATGGCTACAGCTAATTTTACGGAGACTGTTCCAAATGTAACTTTGATTCAACAAATGTCAATTTATGTCATTTTTGGGACCGCCGCAGTAATTTCAAACACGTTGATCATACACGTCGTAGCGAAATCAAAGAAGTTTCGACTTATTGGGTTTCTTGCATTTGGCGACGTCTTACTCGGTCTTGCTTTAGTTATTTCTGGTTTCACTAGAATTATTATGCTTTTTCGTCGGCAATATTTCATTCAAGTTCGCACCCGGTAGTGTCTAATAACCCCTTGGTTTCACCTGTTTGGTTTGGGCTATTTTTGGCCTACCACTGCGACACTCTTGATTTGCATCGAGCGAATTTTAGCTGTCGAACTTGCAACCTGGTATCGCTATGTCATGAGAAATAGTCTGTATAGTTGCACTTAATAGGTGGAAAATGAGTTTAGACGCTGACTAGTCTAATTCTAATATGAACTTGCAGGTCATTGGAGAATTTCAGGTCGTTCGCCAATCGTGTTCGTTCGTACACTCCCTTACTAGACTCCCTGTCTTTCTACTCATGCAGAAGTCAAGAAATCATTCATTTAGATTTCTTAAAGTGCCGTATGAAGTTCTATAGTACTTGGAGACTCCAAGTGAATTTTTTGGGGCGAGACAGGGTTATTTTGAGATAGTATGATTTCAGATAGCCTGCCTGACTTCTGATGGTCTAACGAAATTTTCGTATAGCATAATAAGGTCAAGCTGATTTTAAAGTTTCCTCTTAATTCGTTTTCGGATAGTCTAATTTTGGGTATTCTGCTAACATTTCCAGACAGTCTAATTTCCGTTTGCCGCAACAAAAGGTCTGAACTAGTGCTTATAATTTGTTTAGACATTTTGTTTTACTCAAACTGCTTAGGTTTCAGTTTTTAATTGACCAACTGTGCCACTATTTTCTAAACAGTGTGCAGTTTTATATTTTGAGGAAAGACATACGTCCTTAGCCGATGTGTTAATTTGATTGCTTGCGGCAATGGCTCAAAATTACAGCGATATGGATCCTGCTACAAACGTAGATTTGGTTCGACAAATGCTTATTTACATAATTTTTGGAATTGCTGCAGTTATTTCTAACATCATCATAGTTTACGTGGTCGCTAAGTCGAAGAAGTTTCGGCTTATTGGATTTCTGGCTTGTGGCGATATCTTGATCGGCTTTGCATTAGTTATTTCCGGTCTTGCAAGAATAAATATGCTTTATATGGGGCGATATTTTATTCAAGTTCGCAGCCGATGGTGTCTATTAACCCCTTGGTTTCATTTATTCGGTTTGAGCTATTTTTGGCCTAACCTTGGAACACTACTGATTTGTATCGAACGTATTTTCGCCGTAGAATTTGCATCATGGTACCGCTCAAATTGGACTACACAGTTCGAGAATTACATGATGGCTGCTGCCCTTGCGACATTGGCTTTTTGTCTCGCACCTGCTTATGTTCTGTGTTTTTGGGAACTGGGTTCTGAAACAGTTGCAATGCAGTGCTCGTTTAATGCCGCGACCCATCCGCTGTATGGAGTATTTTATGCTGCTTTTAGCATTGTTGTGGGTATGCTGTCAGCTGTGTGCAATATTTGTGTAGTAAGTTCAGCTAAGAAAAAGCTGACGACCTTGTCACAATCATCTGACGACAAGTTTATAAAAAGACAAATGCGGATGAATAGATCTGTTACTGGAGTAGTTTTGGCTTCGGTAATACTAGTGGTACTGCCCTACTGTTTTGCTATCTTGGATTTTCTTGACTTTTTAAGCATTGGACAAGAGATTCGACGTTATTTTCTTGTACTGTATAGCAGTAATTCTGCTGCAAATCTTTTCTTGTACTTGGGGTTGAATTCTTATTTCAGACAAGTTTCCACGGAAGTTCTACTGAAACAATTTAAACGTGGAGGGAACAAAACATGGGCAACTCCCATGGTTCCTAACGTAAACCAACATTAATTGGCAGACTAATTTAATGGTTTCAGTGTATCTAGAATCCTGGTATCGGCGAAGACGATCTTGATATACCGAACGGGGGTAATTTTTAACTGGAACATTATTATGCGAATTTTGTGGATTTTCTTTTATCATGAATGTTAAAATATGTTGTACATGAATAATGTAATGAATGTACAGTAAATGACAGCTAATTTTGCAACTTTCTGCCCAGTGACATGTACTTAATAATAAGAAAATTAAATGCACGGTCGTTAGAAAATCTTCCAAAATAGAATTACGACGTCAGATTTCAGAAAGCTACTTGCTTTGCTAGAGTTTTTCTCCCTACATCAATTTAATTTATGAGAAGTCGTTCAAAAATGTTATCTTTACTTAATACAAAATAGTCTTCCGTTACAAATCCAAACATCGCTAAACATGCTTTGGAAAAAGGCCGTTTAAGCAAAAATCGTTTTCACAAGGGAT
>JASAND010024095.1:0-21769 GCA_030248195.1 Trissonchulus latispiculum
AAAATTTCATGAAATTTTCACATGACAGACCGGACAATGTCACGTGTCACGGTCGCCAAATATTAACTACCGGCAAACTGTCCGGTATTTACCGGTAATTAAGGAGGCTAATCAATTGCAGGTAAACTCGCAGGGTGCAACACGTCGCAAATATAAAGCCCTACCTAACTACTAAACCTTCCCTAATAAACTGTAAAAGGCATATTGATTTACTATAAAGAACTTACAATTTTAATAAGAGGCGATCGTACCAATAATAATCATAGGAAATACATAAAGAGACACTTTGCCCGCAGGCGGCTATACACCAAGAAAGATATACATCAACTGATTACATAAACCAGACGACTGTCTAGACACTTGTGATGACTCATCACTGCAAGACTGATGGTTTACACACAACCTGATGGTAATAAAAAAGCTTCATCATTTGTTTAGGTGAAATACACTTCGAATAGCGCGATATTTAACACTATTGTATTTGAATTTAACTTACTGTTAGCAAATCTTTGCAAAATAGTTAATAGAAATGATTCTATTAAAAAGAAATTGTTGAAGGATGACTAATTTAAAGCACATTTCTGTAATGTCAAACCTCCAGAAATGTTTTAACTTTAAAAAGTTCCTTGCGAATCTTTGCTCCTTGATCTTTCAATATCTGAAGTGAGAACATTTTACATGTTTACATCTCATTTTACATTTTACAACTCAAGAAAATCCATCATTACCGAAGCACTTCGAGCCAGAGCTTGCAATTTTAGCAACTTTTAGCAAATTTTATTAGTATTTGGTAAAAATACACCTGTACTAAACTAAGACCTCACTTCGGCGGGCACCTATTAGGCCTGTTTTGGCTGAAATTCATGCTTAACTGTACGGAAAGGACATAGGAAAGGGACGATTTAATCCCGCAAGCAATTCCTACAATGAAACAAGCTTGGTATTTACAAAATAAAGTACAACACTTAAAACCCTTGAAAATATAGTCAGGTAAGAATGTTAGCTAACACCAGATCTAGATATACAACCACACTAAGTTTAATCGGCACGTATCAACAAACTGTCTACGCGTACAAATTCTACATTTTTCACGACTAAACAAGATCATAACTGTGAAATAACAAACATTGCATTCATTATTTATCCAAATACATATATGTATTCTATATCAATAGCAAAACCACATATATAATCATCATTACATACTCAAATTCAATAAAATGGGATTTTCTGCTATAGTATGGCTGTCTAATCCTTCAGGCCCTGACCAATCGTGATAGCATAAAATTGAGCACTAGGCCTATACTGATTATGGCCCAGGGAGGGGTTATGACCATAATACTCATCATCATGGAGAACCAATACCATGAAATAGTATTCTTATAATTGCACTTAGCAATAAATTTGTTCGTACTGGTTAGGCCAGCCACTCCTATGAGGAACCTGAGTATTAAGGTCTATATGCTACCCAAGGAATATCAGTGTCTGGCCTCTATCTGTTAGTGTTAGAACATTGTTTGTTACATATGCCAGTAGATGACTGCATAATATTTAGCAGGACCACAAAAATGAACAATAAGTGTTGCCATTGTTAGTTAAAATATTACCCATTTCTTTTAGCATAAAGAAATAATGAAAAACGCCTGCCTGAAGCCACTAAGGCCGAAGCCTTTGAGTCTATCAAATCGTAGTGAGAACACTTGGTGGCTCTACTGTCCTGTGATTATAGTTACTGAAATCGGAGGTGGAAAAGTGTCCAGGACGTTGCGCGGCTGTCTAAGGACATGAGCCGGCAAGGTGCGGTGGTGGAAAAGTGTCCAGGACGTTGCGCGACTCTCTAAGGACATGAGCCGGCAAGTTGCGGTGGTGGAAAAGTGCCCTGGAAACTTTTCGACTTCCGGCGGACATGAGCCAGCAGGTTGCGGTGGTGGAAAAGAGTCCAGGACAAGACGAGACTATCTGCGGAGATGAGCCGATTACAACGGACATGAGTCAGTCATGGCGGATTTCAGAGTAAGCAAGAGGACTTTGGCTAGTAAATATGGATTTGAGTCACTCCTACGCTTTCCATGCAGATTCGAGCCGGCAGGCGAAAACAGTTGCAACACCTTCGGTCGATTTGTAAACCACAGTGCAACATGTCCAAACGTGAAACCTGAGAAACGGTACTTTCTAAATGATAAGGGAGAACGCACGCCAACCATAATTTTCAAGGCAATACATAATATCCCCATCGATACCGAAGTTTTGGTCAGTTATGACAGTCGTCTCGAAACAGTTCAGCATCTACTCTGCCCGTGTCCGAATGAAAAATGCAAGGCAAAGTACGCACGTTACCTCCAAACTCTAAATTCATGAATCCATGTCCATTGCAGCCAGCAAAGCGTTGCTTGTAGTTCCTTGAACGTAAAAGGCTCTGTCGATGCTGTTATAAATGGGCGTGTTCCAAAAATCCTGGTCGGAAAAGCTTTCGCTGTAATTCTTCGGAATGATGCACTGTCTTTGCCACCAAAACTCCCCCGATCATTCTTGGTCATACTTTGCATTGCATTTCTCTTTTGTACTTACGTTTTATTGTATCGTAACGTTGTATCATTGTTTTACCGTATTGAATTGTATTGTTTTAACATGTTCTTTTTTGTTTTATCTATAACATTTTTCCTTTTACCATTTTTTACTTTTCATTAACAAGTTTGAACTAGCTTTGATCTCTTTTATGGTTTTTTGAAACTACTACTACTTTTGTACTCAAAATTGATTAATCAAAATTAATGTTATAAACTCACTTATAAATTAACTGAAAGTGTTATGAGTTAGGCACTTTTTAATAAGCATACTAAAATTTTAAGTTAGGACTTGGCCATGAATGGGACTGCCACGTCCAATTCATGAACCGGCTGGGCGTCCGGTTCCAAGCGGGTCGGCCGGGTGGTGGATAGCCGAACGCCTGTGCAAACAGGTACCAGGACTTAGCAGTTCTGGCCCGAACCAAAAGTCCAATTTTTGTCTGTCTGATGTCATTCGAAATTCACTGGTGCATAATTGTACCAGATTCTAGTTGCTAACAGCATAAGTGGTAAGTATTCGTAAGTGGTGAAAATGTTTACCCATAAGGGGCAATAAAGTTAATGAAATATTAATTTAATATTAAGCAACTAAACGCAAACAGTGATCCATAGCCTAATCGACAAACTAATCGGAATTTCATTCAACACTATTTTCTCTGCATTTATCTGAGTCCAATATTGTGAAGAAGATATTTCACTACCTATATGTACATTTCAAGTGCATCTGCACAACCAACTTTATATTTAGCTATGTAATAATTTCAGTCACTATGACTGTTACACTCCTTTCATCTTATCCTTACATCCTTCAGCTTAATAAAATGTTTATCACAAAAACAGCACTGTTCCGTATATGCATAAGCAGTATGTTACAAAGCAGACAAACTGCGGTGCAGTCTGCCTTTCCAGCTGATTTGAAACTGCCGTGAATTAAAGTGAGAAAGCAAACGCTGGAGAAACCTTTGTAACAAGTCAAACCTAGCTAATTTTAAGACTGGCATCAGTGAGCCTGATGCCGACATCACTGATGCTAACTCCGGCATCAGAGGAAGATGCTTTCGAACAGTACTGTATCTGGAGACCTTTTTCTTGCATCACACTGGCGGTGCTTATACATCCGTCCAACGTATTGCATACTTGTGTGTTTACCAATATATACATTCTTTGTCTTATTTCTTTCGTTTCTTTGATTTCAGTGTGTGAGCGCGAATACGTGAAACAGTATCTGAAAGAGCGCATGGATTACGACGGCAACCCTTTCAAATCTGAGTATGAGAAGTGCAATGACCGCTGGGAACTGGCTGTCACTCACTCCGACAAGTGGTTCCAGCAAGTCAGATTCGCGAACAGCATTGCCACCCTCAAGGTCCGTTGTAACTCCTTGTTTTCCATGTTTTGTTTTTTGAAGCTTCGCAGTTCCTCCTGTTGCATTTTTAAGGATTTTTGTATAACTGTAAACAATGATTTTTTCCTGACGGGAGATAGTACAGCTACATTGTAACAGCTACAGTACAGCTCATTATAACCCATATTTTGCGGAGTACTTTGATAAAGATCAGCTCAGCTAAGTTCTCATTTATTTAGCATCAACTCTGTTTTCGTGCAGAATCAACAACAAATTATTGCTACTTTTCGCGAAGTTCCCGAAAAACGACAGACTTCGCAAAAAACAGTTGCAGTTGCGTTTAGTTTCGTTATTTTTCTGTTTTTCTTGTTTCAGAGCGGATGGACACTGAAAGGATCCTCTCCATTGGCCGCTTCCACATCCTCTTCGCCAGAGGAAGTGTTGGCCGAAGTTGACGCTTTTGCAGCTGCTACAGTGGCTGAAGCGATTGCTTTCTTTCCACCGCCCGTTGCCTTAGCACCCGTTCCTTTGGCAGCTGGTTTGCCCGATGCTGACTTGCTGGCAGCAGTCTAAAATGGATCTTGTGGATCATGTGACGGATCAGTTGGTGAAGAGAATCATCGAGCATGTCTCTAATTCTTTGAAGAATGAAAAGATGGCCCTCAAACGTTGTCAAGTATTACTTAAATTCAGATTCAAGTAAAATACTCGCATTATATTTTTCGGACATCGTTTCTTCACTTTTGCTTGCTGTTTTCTGGTGGTTTTTTACTGTAAAAACAGCTGAGTCTCCAAAAAACTGACGAAATAAATGCAAACTGACTGAAAATTATTGTCATCAAGAAAATGAAGTAAAAGCTGGCCAGCACGGGTTCCGGCTACCAGTCATTAATGACAATTGTGAAAATTATTGTGGAAGGAGGTGAACGCTGTTTTGGGTGGGTATTCAGGCTTTGGACTTTGATATTATTGGTTGTTAAAAATTAATATTCGTGAAAATTCTTGAAATGTTGCCTTTATTTTGGGTGAGAAATGATCTGTGGGTTTTTGTGAACTGCCTGGTCGTTAACCCCACCTTGCGAATCCTTGATCCTTGATCTTTCAATATCTGAAGTGAGAACGTTTTACATGTTTACATAAATCTTACACTTTTATAACTCAAGAAAATTCCATCATTACCGAAGCACTTCGAGCCAGAGTTTGCAATTTTAGCAACATTACTGATATTGGTATTTGGTAAAAATACACCTGTACTAAACTAGGACCTCGCTTCGGCGGCCACCCATTAGGCCTGTTTTGACTGAAATTCATGCTTAACTGTACGGAAAGGACATAGGAAAGGGACGATTTAATCCGGCAAGCATTTCCTACAATGAAACAACCTAGGTATCTACAAAATAAAGTACTACACTTAAAAACCTTGAAAGTACTGCAAGGTAAGAATGTTAACTAACACCAAATCAAGAGATACAACCACACTAAATTTAATCGGTACATATCAACAAACTGTGTACGAGTACAAATTCTACATTTTTCACGACTAAACAAGATCATAACTGTGAAATAAGAAACATTGCATTCATTATCTATCCAAATACATATATGTATTCTACATCAATAGCAAAACCACATATATAATCATCATTACACACTCAAATTCAGTAAAATGGGATTTTCTGCGATCAAGAAAAACTTACATAATTGGTCAAAGTCTGGCTGCCTAATCCTTCAGGCCCTGACCAATCATGATAGCATAAAGTTGAGCAATAGGCCTATACTGATTATAGCCCTGGGAGGGTTTATGACCAATATACTAATAATCATGGAGAACTAATACCATGAAATTGAATTCTTGTAATTGCATTTAGCAATAAATTTGTTTGTACTGGTTAGGCCAGCCACTCCTATGAGGAACCTGAGTATTAGTATGCTGAGATTTGTTCTTTCTGGATAGACATGAAAAGCATAGGCACTGTAATGGAATTGACCACCTTCTGCGTGAAGTCCACCTACTTCACCTCCAATCGTTAATGGTTTAAACAGACAAGCGGACTTGCCATGGGATCCCCGCTATCCCCTGCACTGTGTAAACTCTACATGGAGAATTTCGAAACATTAGCCATAGCCTCAGCAGCTAAGAAACTTTGTCTGTGGCTGCGCTATGTAGACTATATCCTCTGTGTATGGAAACATGATCTGGAAGAACTGGGAAATTTCAAAGATCATCTCAACAGGCAAGACCCAGCAATCAAGCTAACAACAGAACTACAGGATAACAAGGATAGAGGATTGGCGTTCATGGATGTAGAAATAACAAAGACTAATGGAGGTATCCAGACATCTGTATATAGGAAAAAGACACACACACACACACACAAACAGATATCCACACTATGAGTCAAACCATCCGAAGTGTTGTGAAGAGTGGAAAAATAAGATGCCTCCACAGTAGAGCTACAGCCGTATGCCAAGAACCGCATTTGAAAAGAAAATAAGAGAGCATCCTAAGGAAAGCGCTCCAACAGAACGGCTACCCTGCTAAAGTAATAAGGGAAGCAAAGTCTGTTCGAAGAATCAGGCCAAGGCCAAAGGAGAAAGCAGAGAAACTAACGGTTGTCCCCTACGCAGGTAGAGACACCGACAAACCGAAGAGGATATGCAGCTCCTATGGTGTAAAACTAGTGTTCAGCAGCCGCAACACCTTGACATCACGATTGTGCAAGCAGGGACCAAACGGATCCGAGGTCAAAAACTGTGTGTACGAGGTGCCTTGCAGTAACTGTGACAAAGTCTACATTGACCAAACAAGCAGACCTCTGAGTCAAAAACTGAAAGAACACAAGAAAGCATGTGAGAAAGGTGAAGTATACAAAAGTAAAATAGCAGAACATTGCTGGTCAAATGACTACGGACCAAACTGGGCAGAAGTTAAAGTGCTGGCTAAGGAAAGAAATCTAGAAAAGAATGAAAAGAAAGAAATAAAAGAAATAAAAGAAAGAAAGAAAAGAAAGGGAGAAATTAAGGAGACGATAGAAATGAAAAGGCGGGGAACACGAGCTTATAGTCAACCAAGCATTGATATAAGTGACATCTGGCTATCAGAACTTGAATTCTAACGTAGACGGCAACATCAAAAAGTCTAATACACAGCCTCAGTGTAATAACAGGGTACACAATACAAGTACATTGTGACAGTGTACACACTAAGTGCAATTTAAACTGGGGGAATACAATAAGTATAAGTTCCAAGTGAGTAAACATTGTCCCCTAGTAGTATAGTGGTAATGTTACACAGGCGTGGCGCGTACGGTCCCGGATCAAATCCCCGACCGCCTCTTATCCCAACAACCTGAAGACGCCCATAGGTAAAGATAGGCGAAACGTCGCGACCCAAAATTTAAGGGGGGCTACAAATTTCACTAAAAGTTCGATGTAGGAAAAGCTAGTCTTTTGCCACATAATTGCCACATAATAGTATCAGGTTTAGTGTAAAATGGTTTAAAGTTTGAAAGAATTCCATGCAGCGTAGCGTCCTGTGGAGTCATCAGAAATTGGTGTTGGCGGTCCAAAGCTCGACATGATACGTTCACAAACTTCGCCTCGCCTTGATTGCTATGCACAAGGAACGGTACCCAAATTGTCCAGAAATAGTTTTGACATATAGTGCTTTGACATCGTGTAAATAATCTCTAGACCATTGTATTCTTTTCTGTGCGATACAATAATAGTGCGAAAAATTGGGTGTTGTAGGTCTATACGGCGGGCATTAGACTAACGTCTAATGAGCTGTGGTTTACCAAATGAAAACAACTTCGCGCCAATTAATACTCCAAGTATCTCTCTTAACATTTCCAGAAATGACGTGATTTCGTTAATCCCTGCGTTTGCAGTGCTGGATTACATTATCGATATTGTCGCTGTTGGTGCCACTTCGAAGAAGTGAGTAAATTACTCCATATTACTGTAGCAGAATCGGCTAAAACATTGCGCATTACAGGCCAGTGAGTGTACCAAGATATGCAGAAAGCTAGGTCACTAAACCTTGCTCCAGTGTTTAGAAATGTTATATTGATTTCTCGAAGTATGGATGGCTATTGCTCCTAAAAGATCTAAGACAGTTGTTAGCGCATACTGAACGAAGGAAGCGTCATATCGAAAAACGGAATTCATATTTGATTCAGCAGGTCAAATAACCCCTATAACCACCTTTTCGGCGAAATCGGAGACAAAAATGTTTTGACCCCATTTTTACTGCGCTTAACTCGCTTTTCATGCCTAAAAATCATGGTTATTTTTTAACAAAAAGTTTGCTGGCACACTAACCAGAGAACCAAAGTCCTCGAAACTTACAGACAGTTTGAACCTATTAGAGCCTAATATTTGCTAAAAAGCTGGGGTAGGCTAGGGGCTGTCAATTTTATTAGATCGAAAACGGCGCACGGTCACATCGCAACTTTTCGCGAAGTTTCAAACTTTGAGCTGTTATAGCTGAATAAGGAAGCAACGCTCGAAAGCCGGAATACCTTTAATATGTAGCACCAAGGGTACATAATGATAAGAGTGTGACAAGCGTCACACTCTATGCAATGAAGGCAAAAACTATGCGATGCGCGCTAACGGCTTACCCCCCACAAATTGACCCCCTCTCACACCGCCCCTATATGGGTACATAGTTCCAAACGGGGGTCGCTCACTCGCTTAGTATATTTTGTACATCTATGTGTTAAGCATACACGCTTGTGCCCCCTCCCCAAATTGGGCCCCTGTTAATTGCAGCGTGTAATTATGCAACGCAATGAGCGACCCCCGTTTGGACCACGTACCCATATAGGGGCGGTGTCAGAGGGGGTCAATTTGTGGGGGCGGGGGTCAGCCGTTAGCGCGCATCGCATAGCTTTTGCCTTCATTGCATAGAATGTGACGCTTGTCACACTCTTATCATTATGTACTCTTGGTAGCACTAGTAACAATTAATATTTATGGCTGAAAGTTTTTTTTTGAAAGAAAAAATTTTTCAAACCGTTAATCCACCAGAGCTGAAAAAACCTTTTTGAAAAATCCCATTTTTCGCACCAAAATTTGTACTTTGGCGTCCTGCCAAAAACAGAGTAGGTGAGATATTTTATTGCCCACCCTAAGCTTTTTACTTCGATATGCTGGCTAACGTTGGGGGCAAAAATAGCTCTCTCCGACGCTGTTGTGCCAACCCCCCCCCCTTAACAGCCGTGGCAAGAAAAGGCCAATCATCTACTCTTAGTTTATATCCTACCCTGTATCTGCTAGTGTTAGAACATTGTTTAGTTACATATGCCAGTATATATATATATGACTGCATAAAATTTAACAGGACCATAAAAGTGAACATAACAATGCGTCGGGCGACAGGGCTCATTGGGGGCCGAAGCCCAGGTTACAAGGGGGGGGGGCGACGCCCAAATTACAGAGGTCAGTTGGATAGTGCAGAAATTGTTAGTATGAATATATACTCAGACAATACAAAAAGCAAAACAACATCGTCAATTAATATCAATGTTAAATTCAGCCCTACTGCCTGGACTAGACCTGAATTATAATGGCGGGGCGATTGCAGGTGATAATGCGAAGCCGTGGCCTGAGGTAGATCCCAGACTGTGTACTTTACCTAACTAATAATGGAAACTAACCGTACTTCCACAGCAATGATCAATCTAACCAACTATGATCCAATGGTGGCGTACAAAGCAATTTAGTAATAAAGGGACAGTATAAACCCAACCAGTACGGACAACGGAAATCGACAACACTGAATCAGACTAATTTTACAAATCAAGTTAGCTATAGAAACTGATGAATCTACACATGAGTACATTTTAGGTTGACCGGTTGCATGTTAATTTTAGTGATATTTCACATCTTCCCCCGGTGAAGAAAATTTTAGCGCCTGCTATAAAGCAGTAAGGAGATGAGGTTGCTACCAATAATTCAAATTAAAAAGAATTAGAGAATTTCACAATAAGTATATACCATGTGACCCGTTATGCCAGTATCCTGGCACGTTTAAGTCCATGGTAGTAAAAACGTAACAAGTAAAGTTAATTAAAAATTAATTATAAAATGGTAGCACTTGGAAGTCTTTCAATATAAGCAAAACATGGGGAATTATACCAAAATACCCATTAGCCAAAAAGAACACCATAAGTAATACAACAATCATACAGCATTCATTGATCTGACACAATTACAAGCACAAACATACGTTTACATTCACACTTATAGCAAATTTTCAAAAACAAACAGTACAAATACAGCATTTATCGTACATAAAGTTTCAAAATATCTGTACACAAGTGAAAATGACCTAACTAAGCTATACAGACTACATAAAGTATTATAGAATGTAGAGAACTAGGCTAAATTTTCCTATTTATCAAGTAGTGATATCGTGAGATATCTTATCTGTCGAAAACTGAACCTAATTCGCTAACAATGAACAAAATCCTACGTAACAAAAACCAAAAATTCAATGCACAAAGTATGAGGTATATTATATATTGCATATAAATTTTTAACTATAGAATCCAAATAAATTTTTAAATAAGAAAGAAATCCAATAAAACTCCATAAACTATATAAATATTTTAAATCAAGTAAAATTTAATTACATCCTCCGCCGGTTAAAGAAAAAGATCGCCTGATCATAGACAAGATAGAAATTAAAGGCACAAAATAAAGCACTTAAACATAGGGGAAAATACTGAGGAAGGGGATACACGTATAAACAAAATACTGAACGAATCAAAAGTATATATATGGCAGGAAAAATGCAAAACTGTACATATTCAAAAGCATAAACATAAAGTACAAGATGACTGAAAATAATGACAACAAAATTATGGCAAAAACTTAGCTACCGGTGGATAGAAGACACTTTACGGGGTTAGTAAACTGAGCAAAATCAAAGACAAATATAAAGAACAAACAAACAAATAAGAAACGTATATGAAAGTTCAAATTTAATCGATAAGTTGTAGATGTCGTAGTCATGGCAATTTATAGTTAATTTGGAATGAGGGGGAATGTAATTTTTGCTTCTTTGGGAGAGTTCACAACCGTGTTCTCGTAAGAGATCGAACGGCTAACTCAATATATTTCAGGATCGGAGCTGATCATTATTTCGCGTCATCGCTCGGTAGTTATATCCGTAGTTGTATCCGTAGTCGTAGAAAACACACACATACATTACAGTGCAGACTCTACTGAGTTGCCAAACTGTACAGTCAAAAGATAGTGGAAGACTACGATAGAAATTCTAAAGAAATCTAAGATAGAATCTAGGAAAGAGAAAGAATCGAGAAGTGAAAGAGAAAGGATAGAAAATTCTATACACTCATGACTAGAGTTGCTCTCTTGAAAAACTAAAATTCTACAGAACACTTATGCACAAAAACCCTTAAAGCCGAGCTTGCTCCGTTAAACGTAGTACAAAGTTACAACACACATATGTATACTATCAATGACACGAGCTTAAAAAACAAACAAAAATTATCAATAGTAACTAGCTAATGATTAACAACCACAAATAACAACCAAAATTAAGCAGAATAACATAAGTAATCATAGCAAAGAACAAAACACAATATTTTTGGATTTTTTAAGATATTTCCATTTTTAGGCATTTCCGTTAAACGTAGCTATCATCAAACTATCAAATACATGTCTAAACGTGACTATACAAAATACTACAAAATTCCAATATTCTAAACAACAAAACAAACACAAACAAGAGATTCAAAATCAAAATACTCGTACGTATACTGGATTATGCATATTGACTGTAAGCAATTACTAAAAACAAGATATCCTAAATCGGAGCAGCTCAAATCACCAAAATTATCCAAATTACCCGCTGCTTCATTCAATCTGAGGCTTTATCTATTCCTTCTAGAAAAAATTTTGCACGTTCTAGCCTCTTTCTAGTCCAATTAAATTGCCTTTAAAATCTAAGAACAATTAGAATCCAGTTTTAATTCCACATTCGCAGAAAAACAAATCCTCAAACCTAAGCGTTTTACTTCGATATGCTGGCTAACGTTGGGGGCAAAAATAGCTCTCTCCGACGCTGTTGTGCCAACCCCCCCCCCCTTAACAGCCGTGGCAAGAAAAGGCCAATCATCTACTCTTAGTTTATATCCTACCCTGTATCTGCTAGTGTTAGAACATTGTTTAGTTACATATGCCAGTATATATATATATGACTGCATAAAATTTAACAGGACCATAAAAGTGAACATAACAATGCGTCGGGCGACAGGGCTCATTGGGGGCCGAAGCCCAGGTTACAAGGGGGGGGGCGACGCCCAAATTACAGAGGTCAGTTTGATAGTGCAGAAATTGTTAGTATGAATATATACTCAGACAATACAAAAAGCAAAACAACATCGTCAATTAATATCAATGTTAAATTCAGGCCTACTGCCTGGACTAGACCTGAATTATAATGGCGGGGCGATTGCAGGTGATAATGCGAAGCCGTGGCCTGAGGTAGATCCCAGACTGTGTACCTTACCTAACTAATAATGGAAACTAACCGTACTTCCACAGCAATGATCAATCTAACCAACTATGACCCAATGGTGGCGTACAAAGCAATTTAGTAATAAAGGGACAGTATAAACCCAACCAGTACGGACAACGGAAATCGACAACACTGAATCAGACTAATTTTACAAATCAAGTTAGCTATAGAAACTGATGAATCTACACATGAGTACATTTTAGGTTGACCGGTTGCATGTTAATTTTAGTGATATTTCACATCTTCCCCCGGTGAAGAAAATTTTAGCGCCTGCTATAAAGCAGTAAGGAGATGAGGTTGCTACCAATAATTCAAATTAAAAAGAATTAGAGAATTTCACAATAAGTATATACCATGTGACCAGTTATGTCAGTATCCTGGCACGTTTAAGTCCATGGTAGTAAAAACGTAACAAGTACAGTTAATTACAAATTAATTATAAAATGGTAGCACTTGGAAGTCTTTTAATATAAGCAAAACATGGGGAATTATACCAAAATACCCATTAGCCAAAAAGAACACCATAAGTAATACAACAATCATACAGCATTCATTGATCTGACACAATTACAAGCACAAACATACGTTTACATTCACACTTATAGCAAATTTTCAAAAACAAACAGTACAAATACAGCATTTATCTGTACATAAAGTTTCAAAATATCTGTACACAAGTGAAAATGACCTAACTAAGCTATACAGACTACATAAAGTATTATAGAATGTAGAGAACTAGGCTAAATTTTCCTATTTATCAAGTAGTGATATCGTGAGATATCTTATCTGTCGAAAACTGAACCTAATTCGCTAACAATGAACAAAATCCTACGTAACAAAAACCAAAAATTCAATGCACAAAGTATGAGGTATATTATATATTGCATATAAATTTTTAACTATAGAATCCAAATAAATTTTTAAATAAGAAAGAAATCCAATAAAACACCATAAACTATATAAATATTTTAAATCAAGTAAAATTTAATTACATCCTCCGCCGGTTAAAGAAAAAGATCGCCTGATCATAGACAAGATAGAAATTAAAGGCACAAAATAAAGCACTTAAACATAGGGGAAAATACTGAGGAAGGGGATACACGTATAAACAAAATACTGAACGAATCAAAAGTATATATATGGCAGGAAAAATGCAAAACTGTACATATTCAAAAGCATAAACATAAAGTACAAGATGACTGAAAATAATGACAACAAAATTATGGCAAAAACTTAGCTACCGGTGGATAGAAGACACTTTACGGGGTTAGTAAACTGAGCAAAATCAAAGACAAATATAAAGAACAAACAAACAAATAAGAAACGTATATGAAAGTTCAAATTTAATCGATAAGTTGTAGATGTCGTAGTCATGGCAATTTATAGTTAATTTGGAATGAGGGGGAATGTAATTTTTGCTTCTTTGGGAGAGTTCACAACCGTGTTCTCGTTAGAGATCGAACGGCTAACTCAATATATTTCAGGATCGGAGCTGATCATTATTTCGCGTCATCGCTCGGTAGTTATATCCGTAGTTGTATCCGTAGTCGTAGAAAACACACACATACATTACAGTGCAGACTCTACTGAGTTGCCAAACTGTACAGTCAAAAGATAGTGGAAGACTACGATAGAAATTCTAAAGAAATCTAAGATAGAATCTAGGAAAGAGAAAGAATCGAGAAGTGAAAGAGAAAGGATAGAAAATTCTATACACTCATGACTAGAGTTGCTCTCTTGAAAAACTAAAATTCTACAGAACACTTATGCACAAAAACCCTTAAAGCCGAGCTTGCTCCGTTAAACGTAGTACAAAGTTACAACACACATATGTATACTATCAATGACACGAGCTTAAAAAACAAACAAAAATTATCAATAGTAACTAGCTAATGATTAACAACCACAAATAACAACCAAAATTAAGCAGAATAACATAAGTAATCATAGCAAAGAACAAAACACAATATTTTTGGATTTTTTAAGATATTTCCATTTTTAGGCATTTCCGTTAAACGTAGCTATCATCAAACTATCAAAATACATGTCTAAACGTGACTATACAAAATACTACAAAATTCCAATATTCTAAACAACAAAACAAACACAAACAAGAGATTCAAAATCAAAATACTTGTACGTATACTGGATTATGCATATTGACTGTAAGCAATTACTAAAAACAAGATATCCTAAATCGGAGCAGCTCAAATCACCAAAATTATCCAAATTACCCGCTGCTTCATTCAATCTGAGGCTTTATCTATTCCTTCTAGAAAAAATTTTGCACGTTCTAGCCTCTTTCTAGTCCAATTAAATTGCCTTTAAAATCTAAGAACAATTAGAATCCAGTTTTAATTCCACATTCGCAGAAAAACAAATCCTCAAACCTAAGCGTTTTACTTCGATATGCTGGCTAACGTTGGGGGCAAAAATAGCTCTCTCCGACGCTGTTGTGCCAACCCCCCCCCTTAACAGCCGTGGCAAGAAAAGGCCAATCATCTACTCTTAGTTTATATCCTACCCTGTATCTGCTAGTGTTAGAACATTGTTTAGTTACATATGCCAGTATATATATATATGACTGCATAAAATTTAACAGGACCATAAAAGTGAACATAACAATGCGTCGGGCGACAGGGCTCATTGGGGGCCGAAGCCCAGGTTACAAGGGGGGGCGACGCCCAAATTACAGAGGTCAGTTTGATAGTGCAGAAATTGTTAGTATGAATATATACTCAGACAATACAAAAAGCAAAACAACATCGTCAATTAATATCAATGTTAAATTCAGGCCTACTGCCTGGACTAGACCTGAATTATAATGGCGGGGCGATTGCAGGTGATAATGCGAAGCCGTGGCCTGAGGTAGATCCCAGACTGTGTACCTTACCTAACTAATAATGGAAACTAACCGTACTTCCACAGCAATGATCAATCTAACCAACTATGACCCAATGGTGGCGTACAAAGCAATTTAGTAATAAAGGGACAGTATAAACCCAACCAGTACGGACAACGGAAATCGACAACACTGAATCAGACTAATTTTACAAATCAAGTTAGCTATAGAAACTGATGAATCTACACATGAGTACATTTTAGGTTGACCGGTTGCATGTTAATTTTAGTGATATTTCACATCTTCCCCCGGTGAAGAAAATTTTAGCGCCTGCTATAAAGCAGTAAGGAGATGAGGTTGCTACCAATAATTCAAATTAAAAAGAATTAGAGAATTTCACAATAAGTATATACCATGTGACCAGTTATGTCAGTATCCTGGCACGTTTAAGTCCATGGTAGTAAAAACGTAACAAGTACAGTTAATTACAAATTAATTATAAAATGGTAGCACTTGGAAGTCTTTTAATATAAGCAAAACATGGGGAATTATACCAAAATACCCATTAGCCAAAAAGAACACCATAAGTAATACAACAATCATACAGCATTCATTGATCTGACACAATTACAAGCACAAACATACGTTTACATTCACACTTATAGCAAATTTTCAAAAACAAACAGTACAAATACAGCATTTATTTATCTGTACATAAAGTTTCAAAATATCTGTACACAAGTGAAAATGACCTAACTAAGCTATACAGACTACATAAAGTATTATAGAATGTAGAGAACTAGGCTAAAATTTCCTATTTATCAAGTAGTGATATCGTGAGATATCTTATCTGTCGAAAACTGAACCTAATTCGCTAACAATGAACAAAATCCTACGTAACAAAAACCAAAAATTCAATGCACAAAGTATGAGGTATATTATATATTGCATATAAATTTTTAACTATAGAATCCAAATAAATTTTTAAATAAGAAAGAAATCCAATAAAACACCATAAACTATATAAATATTTTAAATCAAGTAAAATTTAATTACATCCTCCGCCGGTTAAAGAAAAAGATCGCCTGATCATAGACAAGATAGAAATTAAAGGCACAAAATAAAGCACTTAAACATAGGGGAAAATACTGAGGAAGGGGATACACGTATAAACAAAATACTGAACGAATCAAAAGTATATATATGGCAGGAAAAATGCAAAACTGTACATATTCAAAAGCATAAACATAAAGTACAAGATGACTGAAAATAATGACAACAAAATTATGGCAAAAACTTAGCTACCGGTGGATAGAAGACACTTTACGGGGTTAGTAAACTGAGCAAAATCAAAGACAAATATAAAGAACAAACAAACAAATAAGAAACGTATATGAAAGTTCAAATTTAATCGATAAGTTGTAGATGTCGTAGTCATGGCAATTTATAGTTAATTTGGAATGAGGGGGAATGTAATTTTTGCTTCTTTGGGAGAGTTCACAACCGTGTTCTCGTTAGAGATCGAACGGCTAACTCAATATATTTCAGGATCGGAGCTGATCATTATTTCGCGTCATCGCTCGGTAGTTATATCCGTAGTTGTATCCGTAGTCGTAGAAAACACACACATACATTACAGTGCAGACTCTACTGAGTTGCCAAACTGTACAGTCAAAAGATAGTGGAAGACTACGATAGAAATTCTAAAGAAATCTAAGATAGAATCTAGGAAAGAGAAAGAATCGAGAAGTGAAAGAGAAAGGATAGAAAATTCTATACACTCATGACTAGAGTTGCTCTCTTGAAAAACTAAAATTCTACAGAACACTTATGCACAAAAACCCTTAAAGCCGAGCTTGCTCCGTTAAACGTAGTACAAAGTTACAACACACATATGTATACTATCAATGACACGAGCTTAAAAAACAAACAAAAATTATCAGTAGTAACTAGCTAATGATTAACAACCACAAATAACAACCAAAATTAAGCAGAATAACATATGTAATCATAGCAAAGAACAAAACACAATATTTTTGGATTTTTTAAGATATTTCCATTTTTAGGCATTTCCGTTAAACGTAGCTATCATCAAACTATCAAAATACATGTCTAAACGTGACTATACAAAATACTACAAAATTCCAATATTCTAAACAACAAAACAAACACAAACAAGAGATTCAAAATCAAAATACTCGTACGTATACTGGATTATGCATATTGACTGTAAGCAATTACTAAAAACAAGATATCCTAAATCGGAGCAGCTCAAATCACCAAAATTATCCAAATTACCCGCTGCTTCATTCAATCTGAGGCTTTATCTATTCCTTCTAGAAAAAATTTTGCACGTTCTAGCCTCTTTCTAGTCCAATTAAATTGCCTTTAAAATCTAAGAACAATTAGAATCCAGTTTTAATTCCACATTCGCAGAAAAACAAATCCTCAAACAAAACATCATCCTTTTTAAGAAAAATAAATTGTGACAAGTCGTTTCGAACTACGTAAATTTAGATGTTTTTAGTAGAGTAGAGTTAAACGACAAAAAGAGAAAAACAAAATAGAAAAAATAAGGCCTGAACCCTGGTAGTACCGCCTACTGATATCCAGGTCAATACCCAATACACCAAAAGTCCAATCGCACCTACGATCCTCTAGGATCATACGCCAACATATGGAAGGATTGTAAGTGCTGATTGATGGTAACCATAATGATGACGGCGGTCGGCGATGATCAGTGGAACGTAGCACGATGAGACTACTTTGGCTGTATTGCCGTTGATGTCAACCAATTACTGACCAGTGAATCAATCTGTACCACATGTGTTTATTGAGAGCAACTAAACATGAAGTATAAAATCACATCTTATCAAATATAAATGTCAACTACGAAAGATCAGAATATCTGTGAGTCAATCAATTCTTCAATTGCCTACATCAGTTCAATGCCAAATGCAATTGTCTATTCAAGTCAACATGAAAGTCATTCGTCTGTGAGTATACGTATATCGTAAAATGCCAAGAAAACTGAAATATGGCAAACCGTAAATGTACATACCCTTAATCGAAAGTCTATACCGTGGTTGTCAATTAGAATCAGTGAAATACCATGGCAGTGACTGAATTGTTAGACACCAGTTGTATCAATCTGTAGATCCACAATCTATGACTACCATTGAAAAAGTCCATCCGAACAAGCAAAGTCTCTGAAGCTATTCTAGACAAAAAAAACTAAACATTACGTGCAGAAGTGATACTAGTACAAGTACTCAAAACATGTACAGTTGAGAAATGTGAAAAGCGTTACGAAAACAAACATTGAAATGGAGACGCTATCGCTTTTGGCTGAGAAGTTATAATGTTAGCCAAACTAGACAAATTACTTAGCGAATCATGAAGTGACTTAACAAGTGAAAACTCCTTCGGTGCACTGAGAGCTGGTGCTACTGCAAAAGTTGTGTTACCTACGTCCTGCTTAACTGCTAAATTTGAATCATCATCTTCGTCACTTTGGAGTGCAGGTGTCTTGTGATTATCGGATGCATTTGTGGTTATTCCTTCCTTACTAGTGTCTGCAGTTCCGCTGTCTAACGTAGTATCATCCATTGGATTGTAATCAAGAACATCCAATTCTGAATCTGAACTATCGTCAGACCTTTCATCCGCTAACTTACTTTCAAAAGGCAAAATATCTACAAAAAGAAATGTATCAGGAAAATCTGGATCTGCTACCTTTATCCTTTTACCTCAGTATAACGCCTGTTCCTCTGAACTTACCGATCCGGGCATTGATAACTCGTCTTGGTTGTTCCGACTTACTTCGTCCTTATCTTGAGTAGTTTCCGTGAGTGGTTCCTTTGAAATAGTCATCGCATGTGCATCATCTATGGTACCTAGACTTTGTAGTCCTTGTCTGCGTTCTCTTAACTTCTTTCTTTCATTTCTATACGAGGATGAATAAAAAACACGATGTCGTCGAGGAGCGTACCTATTATTGGAGTTTACAGAGGCACCCATGGTTATATGAGCTGGTTCACTAGCATGTTTGAGACGTTCCTGGCTATGACCCTGAAGGGTCGTATCCGGAAGCCTCGATTGATTATTTGAACTGAACATGCTACTCCCTTGCATCAGGGGATTTCCATACGTAGAGGAGAAAATAACACGATTCCCAAAGGAAAACGAGCTACCTTCACCACTACGAGATCGATTTGGCATAGCACTTCGCATTGGCTGTCCATGATCGAAAGTTATCGGCGCATTAAAATACCTAGGCTGCTGAAATTTTGGTGGGGGGTGCATATTGTACCGGAAATTTGGCAAAGAAAATCGCGGTGGTAAAAAGCAATTCTGAGGATAACGAAAATTTTGAGTTCGAAAACTAGAATTCTGAAAAATTCTGCCATTATTTCTAGAAACAGGTGGAAATTTCGGCTTGCATTGGAGCCTTTGGAAAATTACGCGCTTGCGTGATTGATGGAAATCTTCGCACATTGCGCAAATCCACTTTGCTGCTATCAATTGGTACCAACTTGACCCAACGTTGCTCATCTTGCAGAAAAAAGTCAATTGGTTGCACCTTTTGCTGAATTGTTACAGAATTTCCAGAAAAACCATTCGGAATGCATGAAACATTAGAGGGAGGAGATGTACGTACATACGTACTAGAGCTATTCTGAAAAGAGGGGGGAGAAGATAAATTTGTATTTCCAAAAGCATAATTCTGTGGAAGATTTGACTTTACTACACTGGCATATGAAGAAAAAACTGAACAAATCTGAGCAGACGAGATAGTCTGTGCCGGGTAGAGTTTCGTCAAACTTTCCATGATGTTGTGAGAATTAGAAAGCAATGCTAACACTTTTGGATCAGAATTAGAAATACAAGTGGGGATAGAATTTTCTCCAGATGTGGACGGATTTACTGCGGGTTGGGAGCCCTGGAGGTCGCGCCGCCCGCAATCTGAAAATTCTGACCGTTCCCATTGATTGGTACAATATATGAAACATTAGGTTGCGCCTGTTGGTACTGCTCATAGGACATAATTTGAAATGCTTGCCGACTAGAATCCATAAGGATATTCGCACGAGCATTCTGCGGTTGCTGCTGTGAGCTTCCTCTACCGTGTCGGTTGCCTCGAAAGTTGTTATTATTATTTCGATTCCAGTTATTATTATTGCTGTTATTGCCTCGCGAATTCTGATTCCAACCCTGATTGTTATAGTTGCCTCGAAAGTTACCTCTATTGTTACCTCCACGCCCGCGGCCACGCTGAAAGTTAGAATTACCACGCCGCATAGCACAATTCGCAGAAATATGACCTAGATTGCCACACCTATAGCATGTCACGTTGCTATAACCACGTGGGGTTTGCTGCACTTGCTGATCAGATGCCTGCTGCTGTGTTGGGACATTTTGCGCTGGCGCTGCTTGAGGAGTTTGCGCCGCTGCTACCGTCGGAGTGGACACGCTGTTAGCCTCCTTGATTTGAGACTCCGTTTTCGCCGACTTAGCTTCTTACATATTAAGTTCCAATTGCGCGTTTTTGAGTTTCAAATCAAAAAGTTGTCCTTGCAGCTTTGAAAGAGCATCATCCCGTTCAGTATCTACACTGGAAGAGGCACTGCACACCTTAGCTTTCGTTTTTGTTTCCTTCTTAGAAGTGGAAGGGGAGGTCGACGTTTCTGGTAACTGTTCCTCCTCCAACCGCGAAAGCTGAACCACTATTTTGCGCAATTTCTCCATATTCTGACCCCAGCATTCCAGATCAGCTAACAATGACACACCCAGTGTTTTAAGGTCTGATTTAAGGCCTTTCCTCAGCTGTTCGAAAATATTCACCGCTCGACCGTTTTCTGTCTCATTTGGGAATGCCTTCCGGGCGAGAATTTCCAAATCCGCCGCAAAATCTTGCACTTTTTCATCCTCCTTTTGTATACGTACATAGAAATTCCGCGAATGTTCAGCCGCAGTTCTAGTGACTGGCTCATACAAAAGTTTCAAAAGCTTCACCAACTCTTCGTACGTATCAGGCAAACCCAAAGAAGAAAGACGGTGGAGAACGGTTTTACCAATTTTTGCTAAAAGCAGGGACCGCTTCTTTTCCTCTGCAATGCCGTGAGCCTGAATAATTGCCTCAAAACTAGTGATCCACTGTTCTGGCGTTAGTGCAGTCTTCCGTCCATTGTAGGGACTTAGGCTCTTAAAAAGCCCAATGTAGGTTTTAATATCGGCCATATTTTGCGCGTGACGTAAGGCTTGAGCTCTAGTTACGACCGGAATGTTTCGAATCTGGTCACCTAATTCTTGTAATTGATCAAAAATCAGTTGAAACCCTTCTCTATGCCGCCTTATAATTGCCGGTGTGCGCGGATTTTCTTCCGAAATGATGCGCAAAAATTGGGAAAAACCAAGTCAAATATAAAGAAAATATTCCCAAATCGTCACAAATTATACGT
>JASAND010024096.1:0-15005 GCA_030248195.1 Trissonchulus latispiculum
CTTTTTCGTAAGACATGAACTAAATAGTCGGTTTGCTGCTTATTACGGGAGATTTCAGTATACACACATTGCAAGCTAGGACCCTTCCCCAAGGTTCCTTCCGAGTGGAAGCCAGAACTAAGGTGTGCGCTACAGTAGCATAATTGCTGTCAGCTCTCTGTTTTCATTGTTTCAGCCATTCTTATCATGCTGAAGCAACAGTTGCGGGAATCCAATGTAGAATTGGCGGTTTGCAGTTGAGCAGATTTTGATAATACAGGAAAATAAGATTCGAGCTTCAAGCTCAATAAATTGTTAACGGAGTTGTTAAAGATTGGCAGTCCTGCTTTTACTATTTTCTATAATTCGTTTGTTTTTTTGTTACCAAGTAAAAAGCCTGATTTTTGCTGTAGATTTGTAAGTAAAAGTAAAATTTGGTTTGAAGTGGCTATTGGTACTGTAAGCAATGAGTGAAAACCGAAGTTGCAGTAGTCTAGAGCAAGGAATGTAGATATGTCGATGTTGTCTATAGATAATTGAGTACACATTCTCTTGTGCTCTTGCATTACGGTACTCCAAAATTCAGATATGAAACGTTTAGATTCAGAACAGTAATGTTTTGGTCGTTGAATTCAAGAAAGTTTACGACGCTTTTCACCCAATACCTTATTTGGGCTTCGAAAGTATTCGACGATCGTAGACTCAGACATGGTACAACCTATGTTAACATGGGAATTGTTTGCCAATGCAGACAGTGTTTTCAGTTTATCAAATAATTGCCTTTGTAGTTAAACGGACAGTTTCCGTGAAGAACCAGTAGCAATGTCACCATTCTGATCGATTTTTTTGTAGTCATAAATTGTAGTGTGGGAAATTGCAACTACAAACTTTTCGAATTGTCAGAAATTATAAAAGAAAAACAACTGAAAATTGAAAAGTTAGGTGAACGATACGTGAGCTGTTACGGAGCGTCTCGCTTCCCGATGGGTCCAACTTTTTATGCAGGAGTTTCCGTCTCTCTCAGGATTCTACTGAAAAGTAAAAGTCATCTAAGGTGGCGGTTCCTTTTGGCGACATCAACTTTGAACCATTATTACTCAAACATACTTGAAAGTTGCACAATGCAAGTTTACATCTGTTCTTCCAGAATGTACGAGCAACTTTAAGTTCTGCACTTACGGTTTGCATTTTCGACGCACCTAATTTTCCAGATTTTTTGCAGACTAAAGTTTTGGGGTGTCGTTTGCACGTGGTTAAGTTGGCACCATTTGTTATCTGCTAACCAAATTGTTAATCCAACCATTTCCAGCACCATGACCATTTATTTAGCAGCAACTTCCAGCACAACGTGCCAGCAAATGGTTAGTCAACCATATGGTTAGCCAATGGTTAGTAGCAGCTGTGAATTCTCTGAACCAACAGACGCTGCTCAGTTTATCCAATAAATTACAGTGAAATTTTAAAAATTTTCAATCACGGATTACCGACATTTCATGCTCGTAGTGATATGACCGATTCTAGAAATTTTCAACGACACGAAATTTGAATTTTATAATTTATTTGACAAAGTATTCAAAACACTGCAAGACAAAACTCACTATGCAATTTGGTAAAGATGTTAACAGAGATAAAGTATGACATTCCAGATCAACTCCACAAAATTATAACTCGACAAACTACAATTCAAGAACACTACTGATCTGGAGCAATAGAAGATAGTTTTCTTACCAAATCTACATGAGAATCACGCAAAATATTTGAACACTTCAACATGATGTTGTCATATGAGCATGACACTATTGCTGAATTTTTTGTACGGTTTGGTTCGTAGTCTCTTCAATTTAACTACCGTATCACCAGTCAAGTTAGGTTACACCACGTGTTAAACCGTCTCGTTTAGCATATTTGCCAGCAGCGGTTACACCACATTTGGTGCAAAAAAATAGGTTTGTGGTTGACTTCTAGCATCCGCATGAGAAATTCCCGCCAACTACGCTACACCCCATTTTTTGGTGCAAAACTAGCAAAATTTTTAATATATCGGCCACATCATTCGATTTACCCACATTTTGGGGTTTTTCAAGTTATGAAACCGCTCTTGGTTATAAAGAAATTGCCAAAATGTAAATCGATTTTGCTCATTTTCCCAACTTTGTAAGCGACCCCTGAAAACAAGCAACTAAAAAAGGGTCCCTGGGTACTTGTAAAATGTTCAGTGGGTCCCTAAGCTTGCATAAATCGCCGGAATTCCAAGTCAATGCTTGCACAACTACATTATGGTGTTTAAAGGTATAGGATAGCAGTTAGAAAATGTCCCGGATTCTCCAAATTGACAATTCGTAGTTTATTACAGTACAAAATTGGCGGATTATTTGATTTCTTTAAAAATTCCCAAGTTTTCACGCCAAAATGTAGGAGCAGATCTAACGATATGAGAAAAGGTGCCAGCAAAATGGGTGCCACAAGTTTCTCGAATGAATATAATTACCTAACCAAATCGGGAAAGTCGACAAATTTTTGGCGGGAATGCGCGCGGAGCGTATTAGAAATATCTGGAAAAGCTCATCAAAATTGGGTCTTGATTTGACCGTCAACAATGTTTTTTCCGGAATCACCGAGAATTTGTCGAGCAGAGTTGTCGCCAAAAGTTCGAACTAATTTTCCTAATTGCTGGAAGTTGAATGTCGACACCGAGCACGACCATGTACACCGTATTTGCGTGATGGCGAAATTGCAAAATTCCACGAATTTACGAAAATACTTGTCGAATTTCGTCAAAGTTGGAGAAAGTCCGATAAAGGCGAGAAGGATGCAAAAGCTACTACTCAACGTTCCATATCAGAGCAAAATTGCAACTCGATGTGCAAGTTTGCTCCAAGTCGCGGTTCGAACCGTATTGACGCGTGGGTCAGTGTGTAAACCGCGGTATGCTGAAATTACCAAGTTATACCGTCACCACAATGCGGCCCGCGCGGGCCGATGCGGGCCGATTTTGTAGTGACAGTACTTTTAAGCTTCAATTTAAAGTTTTTATAAAATATTTTTAATTTGAAATCAGAAAACCTATATAGACTGAGCACGTGGATCTCTTCGTATTTCATGCCACCAATTTCTTAAGCTTGGCAAATTAAGCTAACATTGTCGCGCATATTTTCGAGCAATACTGAGTTCAAACATGGCCGACTCATCTTGTCGATTTCTCAAAATTAGTTCCGGGGCTACTGAAACATTTTTGTCTTGATTTTGCTGAAAAGTTGGCGAAAAGTTTTCTTGATCGGCAATCCACGAATCGGTGTCGGGTTTGGATTCAGCTTTTGCCAGTTTTCACGCTTACACCTTGCTTGCACTTTTAGCGACTGAATAATAACAACATTGGAAACAAAAAATTGAATTTCGTGGTTCGTGGCCCCACTACCCAGAAGTTTTCCCGCATACAAATATCTCAACAAAAAAATTTTCGGTTTCCTTTGGGGTCCCCCTTGCAAATTACAAAAATGAGTTTTGCAAAATCGGAAACTGCGATATGTTTTGAACTCATCATCGAAAACATGTCTCACGCCAAATTTTCGCTCAATTGTTTAAGTTTTTAAGAATTTTTTGAGTGGTGGGTATTGCGGTAATAAAGACAAGTCCCGAATTAGACTACTAATTGTACACGACCATTACACAGTGACCACGATGAAAAAGTAGATGCACCGGGGCCTTGGGTCAGAGCCAGGCCCCAGTGCTAACCCTAACTTGACTTTAAAATGTGCAAATTTTTGTGTATTGTTGAATATAGTATAAACAATTAATTCAAGTTTTCGAAACTAATTGTTTTGAATATTTAGGGAAATCTCAGCTGCTCCTAGTTTACTGGAAGGAGCCCTCAAACCGTAGGAGCCCTCAACTTCCAAATTTCTCGAGCTTGTAATGGTAATAGTGCAAAATGCTACTATTGAAGTGTTCGTTCAAGCACGTGAACTTTTTCCCCGACCAAGTTAGTTTCTCAGTCGGCGGCAAAGCTTCCAGCAGGTTGCTAGATCTAGAGAAATAATTCAAAATGATATGTTGATTAAATTAGATTTAGTTGCAAGCTATATTTCTGCATTTCTGTCTTTGGGGAATTGTAACAATATTCATAATTGTGGCAACTAAAGCTTTTTTCGAAAAATGTAACTTTTTATACACTTTAAATAGTATTCATAATATAAAATAGTCGCATTTATATTGTGCGGGCCGAAAATTGTAGATGGTGCCGCGGAAGGCGGACTGTGCGAGGCGAAAATTTGAGTGCGGGCTGCGGTGCGGTGTGGGCCGCAAATTTCGGCCTAGCGTCCAACTCTGGTTCGAACTACTTGTTTGAGGTTCATTTAAAAACTTTATTTGACTGTAATACACGATTGCGTTTATACAAAATTAATTCCGCGGCTTTTTGTCGCGGAATTAGTGTCGACATAAGCGAAACTGTATTGGCTAAGCAATCATTTGTTGACTTAACTCGATTCTAATGCTTGATTAATGGGATTGTAATATTTGCATTAAGTTATATCATACGAGGTAGTTTTAAGCTGGTTCTGTAAGCTATTTTCCCCAGAAGAAAGTGAAAGCTGGAGTGAACGCTATTTTGCAATATGTAGGTTTGCAACACGGAAGCGAGCGCTGCTGGTCTTCCAAGTTCAAGACATGACAGTTTTCCAGTTCTGCAATTTTCTCTGTCTGTCCTGCACCAATGGCAACGGATTTTAACAATGGCCCGACACTCAAGTCATCCACTTTAAAGCAGCATTTGCCGCATGACATATGGACAGCTGTGTGCTATTTTAATCCCTAGTCTCGGCTAGAGTTAGAACTGACACTGAAAGTAGCATCCCAGTGAGATTGCAACAGTATGGCGACCCCCTTGAGAGTTGTTTCAGTCGTATTGTCTCCCCAGGTCTTCTACCTTGATTGTTTACACTTTTTACCGACGTGTGTGGTTTTCTATGATCCTTTAATAGCTTGCATGTTTTGCTTTTGAATTAAGTTCACCAGTGCGTCCAAATAGTTTACATTTTAGACATAGGGCCAGCTGTTCCGAATGGCAACTCAAATCCTCTCCCACACTATCTGTCTTTTTTCCAAGTATATGCTATTATACTATGTTCTTAGTACCAAAATCGCGAAGTGTATACTACGAACTAGATGGTTTTATGTAGTGCATGATAGTTTTTTGTTTGATATCCACAGTTTACGATAAGAGTTCTTTCTGCTTTCACAGTTCTTGTTTGAACCGAATTGAATTCTTCGTTTCTTTGGTTTCGAATTGTGCAGTCTGCTCTGCTGTGATGCCGTTCGCCTTTTTTCCCTTCTTTCAAATACTAAGTATTCCTTCCTATTTAGTTTTTGGAAACTGTGATTTCATTGTTATTGCAGCTTTGCTTTGTCGAAATGGCAACCGTACTTCAACCCTTATTTTGAATAACTTCTACATTACATACCATTCAGTTTCTACGTTGCATAACATCAGTTTATAATTTCTTTGGGGGGGGGGGTTTAGGCATTTACATAACACTTCTGAAGCTTCTACCACAATACCTGAATTACATCGATTTTACATTTATACCCCTAGCCATACCACCTCTGGACGGAGGAGGTAGAGAACAGCCAATCATATTGCAGAAAACTTGCTTACCTTCTGGACGTGGATCCTAAGTTCCAAAATCCTAAGCTCATATCCACACTGTAACCACACGCGATCTGCTCACCATAAAGGGAGGGTCTCTTGATACTGATTACTGATTCTGGCTGCTCCGTACTCTATACATCCAATAATGGGGGAACTTTTTGAGAAAGAGTGTTGAAATTAATAGTTAACCTACCGCTAATACCGCCCCTCAATCGAGGAAGAAGCTTTTGTAAAATCTGATTGGCTGGATGCTTGCCCTATTTTTCCATAAGATAATAACATTTCAGTTGTTATGAAATGCTTTATAATTTCGTGAAAAATCCTATTGGTTTATTTTCTATTGATGAAACAGAAGTTAGAATATAATAATGGTTTTGACATCAGAAAGATATTCAAATTTAGCTCTTGCTATAGATAATGTCTTGCTTGTTTATGTATATAGATTTGATTTTACAATACGAATTTCAACTTAGTGAATAAATTTTTGGCTCTCATTTACCTGGTTGAGAGTTTGCTGGCGGTGAGTGGCCAATTTTTATTTATTTAAAATAATCCAGGACTGCACTAAATAGCGGTTATTAGTCAGTATTAAAGCAGCATTACTGCTAATGAATATTTAATTAGTGTAATTCAGTGTAAAAGTGTATCAATGAGTGTAAAACATTGTTTTGCATAAATACTTGTTCTGCGCAACAAGAGGTCTGATTCTGAAGATCTAGCCTAACATTGAAGAGGGTTCATCCCGCTATGGAATTGCCATATATGCCTTAATTCTGCAAATTCACCTTTTGTGAATTTTACAATTTGCACTCTCCAATTCTGCCATGAATAAAAACACAATTTTGTTTTAGTGCAGAGAGTGCCATGTTATTAAAAGGGATAAATGAACTTGTGCAATGTAAAGTGTGGTCGCAGTCAGCGAAGGCTTTTCTGGGTCCTAGCGGCCACATGCGTCGGGTATGTCGTACAGAGCCATCTGTTCAAAAACTTATGCACTTAAGGTTATTATTATTATTACTATTAATTATATGATTATTATTATTATTATTATTATTATTATTATTATTATTATTATTATGGTTATTATTTTATAACTGGTTCTCGCGAATACGAGTTTTTTTTTGTGGAGTTAGAAATTTGAACATTAACTATATAATATGAAAATTTTGCATTTAAATTTGTTTAGAGACTGCAGTATGTTTTATAAACGATTATTTAGTTGGATTTTTTGCGATGTCAATTAAACATTAAAATGAAGCTTCAAGATTGCTTGAGTCTTGTTCAAGAGTTATGCAATTTTAATATGGTAGAGGTTAATTTTTAGTGTACTCAATTTTGTTTAGCTACTTCAAACGTCCATGGGAAAAGTCCGCTCTACTAGAGAAACCGTCGTTTGAGCATTATATACATCGCTTGACTGCATATTAACGAGATTTTTTATCGCCTAGTTAATTTTATTCTAGACGATTGTGCTAACGTTAGCCTTCTCCCATTGGACGTCAAGTACGTAAACAGTATTGTTTATTTGGACGACAATTGTAAATTCTGATATATATGCGTTTGAACTAAATGAACTAAAATGAATCTGATTGGTTACTAGTACAGCTACCGTACCTGCTACGTCCAATAAAATTCGATTTAGTTCAGTCGCATATAAACGCACGGTTAACAACACTGAGCTGTACCCCCTCTGAGATCTCGGTGGGGTATATACGCTTATACACGCAATTTTCACATGAGATAAGCGATTAGTCAATGAGATGTGTTTTAGTTCAAACGCATATAAACACATGCATAACAATGATAACCGGTACCACCCCTGAGATTTCGGCTTAATGTGTCGAGCATCTCGCAAGCTTATTCTATTAGGATGAGCTGAGCGTCTCATTCCCATCCCTATTATATATAAACTCTTGCTATTATACTCTTGATAATCTCGATAATATTAATAATGAGCTTTAGTCTTTCAAACGCATATATATCAGAATTTACAATTGTCGTCCAAATAAACAATACTGTTTACGTACTTGACGTCCAATGGGAGAAGGCTAACGTTAGCACAATCGTCTAGAATAAAATTAACTAGGCGATAAAAAATCTCGTTAATATGCAGTCAAGCGATGTATATAATGCTCAAACGACGGTTTCTCTAGTAGAGCGGACTTTTTCCCATGGACGTTTGAAGTAGCTGATGTTTAATCATAAAACAAAATTGAGTACACTAAAAATTAACCTCTACCATATTAAAATTGCATAACTCTTGAACAAGACTCAAGCAATCTTGGAAGCTTCCATTTTAATGTTTGAGTGACATCGCAAAAAATCCAGCGCTCAATAACGAATGAACTTACCAGGCATACTGCAGCGATCCTATAAACAAAGAATTTAAATACAAAAATTTTCACTGCCTTATATAGTTAATGTTTCAAATTTCTAACTCCACAAAAAAAAACTCGTATTCGCAAGAACCAGTTGTATAAAATAATAACCATAATAATAATAATAATAATAATAATAATAATAATAATAATAATAATCATATAATTAATAGTAATAATAATAATAACCTTAAGTGCATAAGTTTTGAACAGATGGCTCTGTACGACATACCCGACGCATGTGGCCGCTAGGACCCAGAAAAGCCTTCGCTGACTGCGACCACACTTTACATTGCACAAGTTCATTTATCCCTTTATAACATGGCACTCTCTGCACTAAAACAAAATTGTGGCCATTCATGGCAGAATTGGAGATTTCAAGTTGTAAAATTCACAAAAAATTATTTTGTAGAATTAAGGCATATATGGCAATTCCATGGCGAGTGAACCCTCTTCAATGTTAGGCTAGATCTTCAGAATCAGACCTCTTATTTGCGCAGAACAAGTATTTATGCAAAACAATGTTTTACACTCATTGATACACTTTTACACTGAATTACACTAATTAAATATTCATTAGCAGTAATGCTGCTTTAATACTGACTAATAACCGCTATTTAGTGCAGTCCTGGATTATTTTAAATAAATAAAAATTGGCCACTCACCGCCAGCAAACTCTCAACCAGGTAAATGAGAGCCAAAAATTTATTCACTAAGTTGAAATTCGTATTGTAAAATCAAATCTATATACATAAACAAGCAAGACATTATCTATAACTTGAACTTAATTTGAATATTTTCTGGTATCCAAAACTGTGTCGTGTCTAACTTCTGTTTCATCAATAGAAAATAAACCAATAGGATTTTTCACGAAATTATAAACATTTCATAACAACTGAAATGTTATTATCTTATGGAAAAATAGGGCAAGCATCCAGCCAATCAGATTTTACAAAAGCTTCTTCCTCGCTTGATTGAGGGGCGGTATTAGCGGTAGGTTAACTATTAATTTCAACACTCTTTCTCAAAAAGTTCCCCATTATTGGATGTATAGAGTACGGAGCAGCCAGAATCAGTAATCAGTATCAAGAGACCCTCCCTTTATGGTGAGCAGATCGCGTGTGGTTACAGTGTGGATATGAGCTTAGGATTTTGGAACTTAGGATCCACGTCCAAAAAATTGGGAGGGTTTCTGCAATATGATTGGCTGTTCTCTACCTCCTCCGTCCAGAGGTGGTATGGCTAGGGGTTGTTATGTAAAATCGATGTAATTCAGGTATTGTGGTAGAAGCTTCAAGTGTTATGTAAATGCCTAAACCCCCCATTAAAAAGAAATTATAAACTGATGTTATGCAGCATGAAACTGAATGGTATGTAATGTAGAAGTTATTCAAAATAAGGGTTGAGTACAGTTGCAGTTTCCTGACAAAGCAAAGCTGCAATAACAATGAAATCACGTTTCCAAAAACTAAATGGGAAGGAATACTTAGTATTTGAAAGAAGGGAAAAAAGGCGAACGGCATCACAGCAGAGCAGACTGCACAATTCGAAACCAAAGAAACGAAGAATTCAATTCGGTTCAAACAAGAACTGTGAAAGCAGAAAGAACTCTTATCGTAAACTGTGGATATCAAACAAAAAACTATCATGCACTACATAAAACCATCTAGTTCGTAGTATACACTTCGCGATTTTGCACAAGAACATAGTATAATAGCATATACTTGGAGTAGAAAAAGACAGATAGTGTGGGAGAGGATTTTAGTTGCAATTCGCAACTGCTGGCCCCAGTCTAAAATGTAAACAATCTTGGACGCACTGGTGAACTTAATTCAAAAGCAAAACATGCAAGCGATTAAAGGATCATAGAAAACACACACGTCAGTAAAAAATGTAAACAGTCAAAGCAGAAGACCTGGGGAGTCCATCCGACTGAAACAACTCTGAAGGGGGTCGCCATACTGTTGCAATCTCACTGGGATGCTACTTTCAGTGTCAGTTCTAACTCTAGCCGAGCCTAGGATTAAAATAGCACACAGCTGTCCATATGCATGCGGCAAAGGCTGCTAAAGTGGTTGACTTTAGTGCCGGGCCATTGTTAAAAATCCATTGTTTTATGCAGGACAGACAGGGAAAATTGCAGAACTGAAAACTGTCATGTCTTGAACTTGAAGTTCAGCAGCGCTCGCTCGTGTTGCAAACCTACATATTGCAAAATAGCGTTCACTCCAGCTTTATTTTCTTCTGGGGAAAATAGCTCACAGAACCAGCTTAAAAACTACCTCGTATGACATAATTTAATGCAAATATTACAATCCATTAATCAAACAAGAGTCAGTTAAGTCAACAAATGATTGCCTAGCCATACAGTTTCCTTATGTCGTCACTAATTCCGCGACCAGAAGCCGGGGAATTAATTTTGTATGAAACGCAATCTGTGTATTACAGTCAAATAAAGTTTTTAAATGAACCTCAAACAAGTTGTTCGAACCAGAGTTGGACGCGGGCCGAAATTTGCGGCCCACACCCGCACCGCAGCCCGCACTCAAATTTTCGCCTCGCACTGGTCCGGCCCGCGGCCCGCATCTACAATTTTCGGCCCGCACAATATAAATGCGATTATTTTATATTATGAATACTATTTAAAGTGTATAAAAAGTTACATTTTTCGTTAAAAGCTTTAGTTGCCACAATTGTGAATATTTTGCTATCAAAAGACAGAAATACAGAAATGCTTCGCAATTTAATCTAATTTAATCAACATGTCATTTAGTTATTTCTCTAAATCTGTAACCTGCTAGAAGCTTTGCCGCCGACTGAGAAACTAACTTGGTCGGGGAAAAAGTTCACATGCTTGAACGAACACTTCAATAGAGCATTTTGCACTATTTCTTACGATAAGCTGAGAAATTTGGAAATTGAGGGGCCTTCTGATTTGAGGGCCTCTTCCAGGCAACAGGGAGGCAGCCTGGGGCCTCCCTAAATATTCAAATAATTAGTTTCGAACTTAATTAATTGTTTTAATACTATATTTAACAATACACAAAATTTGCACATTTTAAAGTCGTGGTTAGGGATGCACTGGGGCCTGGCTCTGACCCCGGCCCCGGTGCATCTCTAGTTGTGGTCATTGTAAAATGTACAATTAGTAGTTAATTCGGGTCTTGTCTTTATTACCCAATACCCACCACTCAAAATTCTTAAAACTTAAACAATTGAGCGAAAATTTGGCATGGACATGTTTTCGATGCTGAGTTCAAATATATCGCAGTTTCCGATTTTGCAAAATTCGATTTTTGTGATTTGCAAGGGGGGGGACCAAAGGAAACCGAAAATTTTGTTGAATATTTGTATGCAGAGGGCTTCTGGATAGTAGAACACGAACCTGAAGTCCATTTTTTGTTTCCAATATTTGTTATTATTCGGTCTAAGCTAAAGTTATAAGCTTAAGGTGTAAGCTTGCATTGAGCTAGCAAAAAGCTGAATCCAAAACCCGACACCATATTCGTGTTCTGCGATCCAGAAAACTTTCATATTCAACTTTTCAGCAAAATCAAAGACAAAAATGTTTCAGTAGCCCCCGAATCGAAAAAGAACTAATTTTGAGAAATCGACAAATCGAGAAATCGACATGTTTGAACTCAGTGTGCTCGAAAACATGCGCATTCCAAATGTTAGCTTAATTTGCCAAGCTTTAAGAATTTTGAGTGGTGGTATGAGTAATCGAGAAAGGATCCGTTAACTCAGTCTATATAGGTTTTCTGATTTCAAAGTTAAAAATATTTTATAAAGCTTTTAAATTGAAGCTTAAAAAGTTATACTGTCACTACAAAAATCGGCCCGCATCGGCCCGCGCGGGCCGCTGCGGGCCGATTTTTGTAGTGACAGTATAACTTAAGTAGTAAATTTCAGCCCGCCCCGGCCCGCCCCGCGGGTACCCGCGGCCCGCGTCCAACTCTGGTTCGAACCGCAACAAACAAACTTTCACATCAGTTTTCTCAAATTTTGCTCTGACTTATCGTCAACGTTGGTGAAATAAACTTTCGCATCCTTATCGCCAACCTTATCGGACTTTCTCCAACTTTGACGAAATTCGTCGTATTTTCGTAAATTCGTTAATTTTTCAATTTCGCCGACGATCTACCTTTGCATAAATACAGTGTACATGGTCAGTGCTCAGTCGACATTCAACAACAATTAGGAAAAATTAGTTCAGAACTTTTTAGCGCGACAAGCGCAATAGGGTAAATTCTTGTTAAGGTGGTGATTCCTTTTGGGCACGTATTGTTGATTGACGGTCCAAATCAAGATGAAATTTGATGAAACTTTCCAAGATACAATAAGTTCATTTTACATTCTAATACGCTCCGCGCCGCGCAGTCCCGCTTCAAAAATTCGACGTCACCATTTAACGTGGTTTTTCCCGATTTTTGACAGTTAGGCAGTTGCTGCACAGCTCTGATTATATTCATTCGAGAAACCTTGTTGAGCTCTACATTTTTGCTTTTTGAAGCACCTTTCTCGCTATCGTTAGATATACTCGATTTTCTTATTTTGGCATTGAAAACTTGTAATTTTTAAAGAAATCAAATAATCCGCCATTTCTTGAGATACGCAAGCCGTAAAATTAAACTACGGGTGTCAATTTGAAGGTCTCGTCGAGACCGATTATCCGGGACATTATAATTTTCTAACTGCTATCCTGTACGCTGCTACCATAGAAAATGTAGTTATTGCAAAAACATGACCAAATTTTTTCCAGCGATTGTGGAGCATTTACTATGCAAGCTAGAGGGTTGCCAGTTACTGAACGAGTTTTACACAAAAATACCCAGGGACCCTTTTTTAGTTGCCCCGATTGCTGCTTTCTAGCTAAAGTGGTCGCTTGCCAAAGTTGGGAAAAGTAGGCAAAATCCAGGTTGCGCATACATTTTAGCTAATTTCTTTATAACCAAGAGCGGTTTCATAATAATTAAAAAAGGGCCCCCCCAGGTATTTGATAGTGGAATCGAATGATGTGGCCGATGCCTATTAAAAATACACTGGTTTGCACCAAATGTGGTTAGCAAATGGTTAGCAGATTTGCTGCTAACTACTTGGTTAACTAGAAGTCAACCACAAACTATTTTGCACCAAATGTGGTTAACTTAACCACTTGCTAACCAAATGCTAAGCAAGTGGTTTAACACGTGGTTGGCTAACCCTGCTCTGGAGCTGATGAGCTCTGGAGCAGTTGATTTTCAGGTTCTGGCAAGAGACTTACAGACCAAACCGTAGAACTAAGAAAGAATAAACGGAATGTATAGTCATGTTGGAGTATATATAGGCTAACATGTTGAAGTGATTCAATATTTTTGCGTGATTCATGTGTAAGGTTGGTAAGAAAACTTAAAACTATCTTCTATTGCTCAAATCAGTAGTGTTCTTGAAAGGTAGTAGTATTCGAGTTATAATTTTTGTGGAGTTGATCACAAGATGTCGCTGCTTTTATATGACCTTTATCTTTTACCAATTGCATAGTGAAGTTTTGTCTTACGAATGTTTTGAACCTGCTTTATTAAGTAATTATAAAAGTTCGTTTTCGTATAGACAGAAGGCACAAGATCGGAATTGTATAAAAACACGACACTGAAATGTGTTTAATCGTGAGTGAAGCTTTTTAAAATTTCACTGTAATTTATTGGATAAACGAGTGCAGCGGCGTAGTCTGATTGGTTCAGAGAAGTCTAACTGCTGCTAACCATTGGCTAACCATATGGTTGACTAACCATTTGCTAACCACATTCGGTGCAAGGAAGTTGCTGCTAAGCAAATGGTCATGGTTAGCAAATGGTTAGTTAACCGTTTGGTTAGCGAATAACCAAATGGTTAGCAAATGGTTAACCACATTTGGTGCAAACGGCCTCACTTTAGTCTGCAAAAAATCTGGAAAATTAAATTACGTCGAAAATGCAGTAAAATAATTTCTGAGAACTAAAGTTAGCTTCGTTGTATTCATTAGAAAGAACAAATGTTAAGCTGCATTGTCTTTTTAACTCAAAGTAATGTTTGAGTAATAATGGTTCAAAGTTGATGTCTCCAAAAGGAACCACCACCTTAAATGACTTTTACTTTCAGTAGAATCCTGAAGGAAGACAAGCTCCCTCCATAAAAAGTTGGACTTATCGGAGATAGGTTTGGGCGGAGCAACTCACGTATTAACAGCTCACGTATCATTCCTCTTTTCAATTTTCAGTTGTTTTTCTTTTATAATTTCTGACAATTCGAAAAAACGTAGTTGCAATTTCCACACTACAACCCTGAGGCTATGACTGCAAAAAGATCGATCAGAATGGTGACAGTTGCTTTACTGGTTCAAAAGCTTCACGGAAGCTAGCAACTTCTGTCCGTTTAATCTCTAAGGCAGTTATTTGATAAACTGAAACTACTGTCTGCGGTAACAAACCCAATTCCCATGTTAACGTTAGGTTGGCCTAACCAGTGTCTAGTCTACGATCAAAGTCGAATAAATATCTTTTCGGGGACCAAATAAGATTATTAGGTGAAAAGCGTCGTAAACTTTCTTAATTCAACGACCGTTTAACAGCCCTTGTTCCTACCTGAATCTAAACGTTTCATATCTATTTTGGATACCATAATGCAAGAGCACAAGAGAATGTGTACTCAATTATCTATAGACAACATCGACATATCTACATTCCTTTGCTCTAGTCTCTTTCGACTACTGCTGCTATCGTAAGCTTCGGTTTCACTTCAGTTTCAATTTGCTTACGAACTATAATAGCCCTCAAGCTCAAAGCTACTACTTTACTCTACAAAATCCTACAGCACAAAAATCAGGCTTTTTACTTACTGAAGATCAACAAAAAACAAACGTTATAGAATAGTAAAAGCAAGAGACCTTAGTCTTTTAACAACTCCGTTAACAATTTATTGAGCCTAGTAACCATAGTCCTCGAATCTTCTACAAGTCCTGCCGCCACCATTGCATTATCGAAAAT
>JASAND010024097.1:0-17436 GCA_030248195.1 Trissonchulus latispiculum
TTGTACTTCGTTCAGTTACGTATTGCTCAGGGGGCAAAAATTCGTTAAAGAATGAAAAATTTTTTAACTTGTTTCCAGCCGTTTTGGCAGAGAAATCTAGGACTTCGTATGTTGGTGGTATATGACCCACGGTCACGTGACCCCTGCCGGACCCTCCAGGTACCAACTGGGTAGTCAGAAGTGGTTACAAAGGTGTCCTAGGATGTTTTCTAGTGCGCAGAATTCAAATCTGGCATTAGGTTTTAGGTAACTGTAGTCTACTACTGACTTCTGGAATCACGTTTACCGTCGGACGGTTCAGGCCAGGCTGGTTACCAGGTTGGACTCCCAGAAGTGTCAGACAACCTCAAAAACAACGGCTATAAGGGTTTTGGAGGTCGCTGAGCTCGAATTTGGCGTTAGTTTTGCTCTAGCTGTTGTTCTGACTTCAGTAACAAAATATGAAAGTGATTTTTTATTTGTTAAAATTTTAACAAAAAATCACCCACCCCAGGACGGCTCAGAGCTCCAACCGGGAACTTCTATATATGTATCGTTAGCGCACAGGCAGGACATGTCATATGTCAGGGTTTTTTTTTGGTCGCCGAACTTTAGGCCAAATGGCCTCAACGACTCAAATTTTTTAGGCCATCAGCCAAAAAATTTAGGCCATCCAAATTTTGTTAATTTTTAGGTTGTGTGTTATTGTACGCATTGTTAAAATTACACTTATCAAGTATTCACGCGTTATATATTCAAAAATCGCTGTTTAACAACAAAAACCGCCATCGTCACTGTTTAACACACTAGAAAAACTACGTTTTTAGCTTAATGGCAAAAACAGAACCTTGCTAGCATAGAAATAATAGTGCACGACAGTATTAATGAATTAATGAATTTTTGTTGAAAATTGAAACGGGTAGGAGCATATATATATACGAGTATGAACCAAGGAAACAAAAAATTAAACTATGTATATAATAGAAATAAAGTTAAACTACATACTAAAATAGCATTTCTTCGATGAAATCCTTATATATATATATATAATAGTAAATGAAATTATAACTTGAATGTGTATTTATAAGTGCAAATAAACAATGTAACTGGCTGGCGGCTGGCGCAGCCCAGAAATACAAGGGAAAATGTATAAATTCGCGCCGAAAAATTTTTTAGAAAATTGTTGTTTTTGCTTAAAAATCATTAAAATTTAACTGGGTTTTCGTCGAAAAATTTAGGCCAAATGGCCTCAACGGCCAAAATTCTTTAGGCCATCGACTCATAAATTTAGGCCATGGCCTAAGCTATGGCCTAAAAAACCTTGTGTACAATATGGGTTGTCTAGGGTTTCCCTTAGTAAATAGCAGCCGAAATTCGAACTTCGGTCATGAACGTTTTTGAGGCCACTTTTGGGTATATACCTTCACTTAAAGGTCTGCCATGAACGCATGGAGAGAGCCTAGGGGCTCAAACTCACAGGCTGTAATGTCGAGATGCGTGGCTATCACAACGCAAAAAATTGGGTCTCTGCGACTTTCCTGTGAGTCAGGGTGGGGTGATTTTTTTGTTAAAATTTCGGGTGATTTTTTTGTTAACCCTGCTATATATAATTTGGTGGGAATGGTTTTTTGCGTTCAATTGGCTGTTAAAATCCACAATTGGATGTGTCCTGGGTCCTCCAGTACCGAAATGTCACTCAGGGTTTTTGACCCCTAGCTAGACAGGGAAGCAAAATTATCCAAATCGGACACCATAGGATGATGCAGTGTCCTCGATGGTACCGTCCTATAGTGTCGAATTGTTTCCCTGTTAGGCTGTTAAAAAATTTTCAAAAAAACTTGGGTGGGGGTTTCCCCCCAAAGTGGGTTTTTACCCGCCACATTTGGCAATGTGCCGGACTGACTAACGGTGCATCGGATCGATCTAATTTTTGCTGTGTGCAAAGAGGAAGACTTGCCATCACTGCTGATATTTGCAAAACTATCTAGCCCAACCCAAAAAAGTCATGGTTGTGCACTGTGCTGAAAGATCTGGATCGCTTAAAGGCGTCGTATGGCGTTGTCAACTGGGCCAAAAAATCATATATGTATCATCAAGGACGTCTTGGCGGATCGATTTCAATGGCGACATTTGATCAACCATGGGAATCCAACGGCTGGCGGCCACGCCGAGCTTCCGGATTAAGTACAAGTACATATCGGCCTTCGGCCGACTCCCCTCTAAAGGTCTTCTTAGTATTCAGTATGGGTTATATAGCTCATCTGGTGAAGCCAGATGAGCCAGCTAGAAGACAACCACCCCAAAACCAGCCTCGGACAAGTTTCGACATGGTGTCTCAAAACCACAACGGAAAACCCGGTAAGTCCCTAATTGTGGTTGGTGGGTTAGGTGCCCAAGTGCTCACGATACCACATATCCCAGCCCAACTGGCTCCTACGCTGTGGCCTGGGCCACCCGGTTTTTTTTGGGAACGAATTCCCAAAAAGGAACCAGTTCGGACTTTGCAAAAATAGGTCACAGCAGCCACCGTAATTGTTTTTCTGGTGATTATTAACGCGGTTTTAGAACGTTTTACCCTAAAAAACACCATAATAACTTATATTTGGAATCTTTGAGGTGATTTGACTGGCTCAGACAGCCTGAACCTGGTCCGGACCCAAGTTGGTCTCTTGAAGTACTGAACTTGGCTAATAACTGATGTTTACACAGCATAGTTCACGCTGGAAACGCGTTTTCCTAGCTATACAACGGTTCTACGCAAAATTTCAGTTGTTTGGTAGAGTTTTGGTGATAGTCCCCAACTTGGCCTAGGTCCCCGGGGGTCCAAGTTGGAGATGTGGACTGTTGTTACAGGTAAGTCCTCAGAAATTTTATAGTGTACTTAAAGAAGATACACGTTAAAAACTTAAAAGGGTGCCAAATATGCTATAAACGTCGGGTTAAGGCGTTTGGCGCTCAAAGAAAAGTTATCGGAACTTACACCTCCAGACTCACCATGTCATGGTGGTCCAAGGTAGTCTAAGTGTCTGGGTTTACTTTAGGCGAAAAAAAGTGGGGGGGGGGAAAGTGGGGGAGCTTTCCCCCCACTAGTGGGGGGGGGGAGGTCGAAAAGTGGGGGGGGGGGAAATAAAATGGGCAAAAAATGCCAAAAATACCGTATAAAAAGCCTGTTTTCTACGTATACTGCTATAACTAAGCTTAAAAGTGCTCAAAAATTGTGTTTTAGCACCAAAAAAGACGATTTTTGACAAAAAAATTCCGGCGAAGCCGGAAAATTTTTGAAAATTTTGACCAAAAATCCTAAAAATTAGGCATTTTCTGGGCACCCTTTAGTGAGTGGGGTGGGGAAGACCAAAAAAGTGGGGGGGGGAACGAGTTGTGGGGGGAGGTGCTCGAGGGAGGGGGGGGGAACCCAAAAAGTTAGGGGGGCGCCCCCCCGCCCGCCCCCCCCCAGTAAAATAAACCCAGAGTGTGCTGCCGTGCCCAGGCTAGACCCTTGGGCTCCACCAAGTACCGTGTAGTATTGGTCGGTTATGGGCTATATATAGGTAATATTAGATTTGCCCTGCCTCTTCTCTGCCAGTAGTAAAGAGGGTGGTTTTTTATTTGGGAACGCTGGTTTTTTTTGGGAATCGTTCCCAAAAAAAACCACAAAAATTTTTTAATTACTCAGGATTGCCAGGGAGGCAGGCTAGGGGCTATAGGTGGGCATATGTGTCGGACCGAGCCCTATGCAGATGTAAAGGGAGGGAAACTAACTATGATACTATATAGGGGAAATATTACGCATATATACGACACTGGAATGAAATACTAACTGGCCCTACTTCTTTCCTGTGTAGTTTGTTGGGTTTCTGTTGGAGAAATGAATAGTGTCTTAATTTTGCGTTGCGTGTCCGCACTTGCACACTCACACACACGTGTCGGCAGGCCCTCCTATTGTGTGACTATATACATTGTCAGCGTGCATTTTGCCGCTGCGCTAAACCGGTAAGGAAAAACCGATTGCTCTGTGTGGCTGCCTCATTTGACGGCGTTTACTTATGATAAACCTTTCTTACCCTCACATATCCGTACTTCACGTGTCATGTATATACGTGTAAGCTGTAAGCGTATATATATATATATATGAAGAGTATATATAAGTACGTACAAAGCTTGCATACGTATATATAGGTTATAGCTTTTACAGAGCTAATTATACTATCAGGATGCTTATACGTACGTATACATGTAGGTATGCGTATATATATATACGTATTGTGTACGTTATATGTCCATTCCTTGCATATAAACAATGGTAAAAGAACTTAGCATATGTTAAGTTTAGTCTTTTCTTTCCTGTTGAAAGATGCCGTTTTAGAAATTAGGATCGACTTTTGTTCCCCTCAACTTCTCTACCTTCTTCGATTTACGTAACAACTCTCAACCCGTTGGACAGCCCATTAGGTTGCACTCTTTTGCCTTACATTTCAACACAGGCCCGCCTATTGCGTTTCCCTGCCACTAAAGTAGATATGTGTATGCTTTTTGGAAGGCAGCTCTTTTTTGTGCTGCCGCCTTAAATTTTTATATTTTTTGGACCACGCATTCTCTGGTGTATGTGTATAATTTTCTTGGTTAAAATTGTCTGCCTGGACAGTTTTTGCTGTTATATATAGATTTTTGGGAAGATAGTGAAACAAAAACTCGAGTAACGACCACTGTATATATACTAGCACAACATTGAATTTAATTTATATAAACGACGCAACAATTTTCAGTTCCTTTGTTCCTTCATGAGTTCGTGGTCGTTGGTGAGTGAATAAATTTATAATTTTAGGTTTGTCTAAGTTGAAATAAAAAAACTAGCATTCTCAAGGTATAATATGAGATATAATTAATAGTGTTAATAAAATACGGATGTTACAGCTTTTTAGAATATATATATATATATATATATATATATATATATATATATATATATATATATATATATATATATATATATATATGCCTGGGTTTGTTTTAGGCAGAAAACGTGAAAATCGGCATATGTAATGATGACAAACATCTAAAAAATATATATTATATATATATATATATATATGCATGCAAAATAAAAGAAAAATCTTGGTGGGGGACCAAGGTAAGGTAAAAGGTGACCCCTGGAGAATATCTCCATCCCTGCTTCAGGGACAAGGGGTGCCGGTGCTCATCCCCGGATACACAGCCGTAGAGCCAGGAGTGTCACCTCAAATGATGACTACATCAGTGGAAGGGGGGGGCCGGCCCTTCAAGGCTTTAAGCCCTACACGGACTCCTGTTACCTTCCCACAATAGTGGTACCCATTTACCGACCAATTAAGGATGGATAGCTGGGTTGGCTAGAGCTCAGGGCGAACCGATATGTGCTTAGTCCCTTGCTCAAGGGGATTTGTGAAAGCTTTGTGGCAGCGGGCATTCGAACCTCGGACTATGACGGCACCAAGGCTTAGGGCAAACGAGCTTGGTATGTGTGAGCACTAGCGTAGCCAGAAAAAAATTGGAGGGGGGCAAGCCAAAAATGCTCGGAAATTTCTTTCGAAACTGAACAGTTGGTGGAAAGTTCAAGTAAAATCTAGTGCTGCTCAGTGTTTTTTTGCTCAAAAAAGTGCGCAATGACGCACTTTTTTTCTGAAATGAGCAAAAAATTTTGAGCTTGTGCGCACGCGTGCGCACTTTTTCTACCGACACGGAGAGAAAATTACTAAACATTAATTGCTGAAAGTGCTCAGAAAAATTGCTCCTGGCTCTCAATTTCATAAAAAATCTCCAATTGTTTCTGGGGGCTCCGCCCCCAGACCCCCTCCTTACTTGCCTACTACTGGTTTATCGCTAAGTTGCGACCTAACTTTCAGTAAACATGCTAGCATTAATATACAAGCACCCATGGCCTAACGTACGTGTGATTTTCTAACTTGTACGTATATGCAACAAGCTTTGCATATTCAAGTTATGAAATAACTGATTGCTAAATTTTAATTTTAGCAAGCTTGGCAGTTTTTGGAGAAGTTTACAAACTTTAGCAGGAGGTTACGTGACTGCTAGGTTTATGTTTGTTATTGTCCGTGTTTTTCTACCCACCGATCGTTCAAAAAGCATTTAAAAATGAGATGCTCTGGGCTGAGTCCTGAAAATTACTGTGAAATTTCAAAGTAGCGTGTATTTTTGTTTGTATAAAAAGCAGTGATGATTCTTAGCTTGCAAACAACTTAAAAATTGTCAAAAGCCTTCATCATTTCGCTAAATTTACAGAATGAAAATTTACTTTGAAATCAATAAAACTTGAAACAAATTTACTTTTATATCAATAAAACTTGAAGATTATCATACGTACTTAAATGGTTGCTGTTTTTTGTAGTCTTTTGGTTCTGCGCCCCATGCCCATCGTTGCAAAGTTAAGGTGAGTTTGCAAATTTATTCAGCCATTATATAAGTTCTGGCATCTTATAATCAGCAGCTTAGTGCCGCGATGGCCGAGTGGTAAGGTGTTCGACTACTAAAGATCTTACGGTCCTAGGTTCGAACCCCCGCTGCCACAAGGCTTTCACAAATCCCCTTGAGCAAGGGACTAAGCACATATCGGTTCGCCGTGGGCTCCAGCCAACCCAGCTGTCTATCCTTAACTGGTCGGTAAATGGGTACCACTGCGGTGGGAAGGTAACAGGAGTCTGTGTTCTGGCGTAATGCCTGATGAAGGGCTGGCCCCCCTTCCACAGATGTAGTCAACATTAGAGTTGTCGCTCCTGGCTTCGGGCTGTGAATCCGGAGATAAGCACCGGCACCCTATAACCTTCTGTAGGTTGGAGTTCTCTTCAGGGGTCACTTTACCTTTACCTATGAACATTGTAGAAAGGTCATGCAATTACTAATAAATGCAAAACATACATTTTATGCTAAATTTTAGCATTTTTCCTGCTATGCGCACTTTTTTAGCAAATTGCGCAAAAAATTTTGGGGCAGTGCGCAGAAGAGCGCAAAAGTGTCCGAGCAAAAAAACACTGGTGCTGCTAGAGATATTTTTGTTCAAAAGTGGCGCCGCAGGCGAAAACTTTTCGTAATATTTATTCACACTGCTGCTACTCATTAAAATTTTTCTTTTGTCTCCGATTTCGGGGGGTTCATGCCACCCTCGCCCCCCCGGCTACGCGCCGGTATGTGAGTGCTGGTCTATGAAAAATTCCGGTTGTGAAAGTAAAGGAACAAGTTTGAAAAATGCTAATATGAGCTGGAGTCCTTGGCTTGGAGTAGGCTCAATTTGGTGCTCTGGCAGCTGAGACGTCTCTCTGCAAGTTTGCTGGCACAACTTAATTATGTAATTTGTTTAGAGCTTATATATACCATGGGGCAGCTCGGAGAGCGCCCCATAATATGAGCCAAAAAGGTACATTGCGTGTTTTCAAAATGCTTAATTAGGCATAACTAATTAACGGTAAGGAATTAAGAGCTAATATTTACATTTTTGAAATCTCCAGGCCAAGAGCTTTCGAACGATACCAAACTTGCCCGGAAAAAATGAACTTTGAAAATTTTCACTTTTCAGACCTACTTTCTAAGTAAATCGGGGTCGCTGAAAACGATGAGCATATCGCCAAAACCGACGGATGTGACCCTCGTGCTGCATGGCGCCTGTGGTTCCTCGCCCAGGGTCAAAGTTGGGAAAAGTCGCTAAAAACGGCTATTTTTGGCCTTTTTGTGGCAGCCATATATAGTAAATCGGGGTCGCTGAACACGATAGGCATGTTTGCTTCTCCGTGTGGTACCGCTATTGCGCTGCACTGCGATGCGGCAGCCGCAGCGACGCTGCAGGTGCAGCACCGTGCAGCACGCCCGGTAACATGAAATGGACAAGTTGAAACTGCCTGAAAGCTTGCCCTTATATAGTAAATCGGGGTCGCTGAACACGATGAGAGTATCCTTGTCACAGTGCGATGCTGCTATCGTGCTGCGCTGCGGCGCTGCTGCCGCAGCACCGTGCAGCACGCTCTGTTACTTGAAATAGACAAGTTGAAACTGCCTGAAAGCTTGCCCTTATATAGTAAGTCGGGGTCGCTGAACATGATGAGAGTATCTTCGTAGCTGTGAGGTGCTGCTGTCGTGCTGCGCTGTGGCGCTGCAGCCGTAGCACCATGCAGCACGCCCTGTAACTTGAAATAGATAAGTGGGAACTGCCTGAAAGCTTGCACTTATAAGTAAATCGGGGTCGCTGACCACGATGAGAGTATCCATTTGACACTTTTGAGAGAAATTTGACCACTTTTGAAAAATTTCATTTTTGACCGAAAATCGCCTAAGTCCCCACCCCACCCCACCACAGCACTCTACAGCCACTTTGAGCATGCAGTTCTATGACAAAAGTTGCTCAGCTCGCTTAGGTCTTTCATTTGATACCAAATTTGACCACTTTTGAAAATTTTCATTTTTGACCCCATGACCTCCCACCGACCTGACCCTCCAGATGGCAAAGTGGAACCAGCACAGTAAGATGGGTGGGTCAGACGGCAAAACGGATGCCAGGAATGAGCTGGGCGCACCAGAAAACCCCTATAGACAATGTTTTGTCAGGCTATGTACAGTCCTATATGGTGTTCCCGGAAGTCAGTACCGACCGGACCCTCCCCTCCAGACGGCAAAGTGGAACCAGCACAGCAAGATGGGTGGGTCAGACAGCAAAACGGACACCGGAAATGAGCTGGGCGCACCAGAAAACCCCTGTGGACAAAGTTTTGAGAGGCTATGCACAGTCAATACCAAATTTGACCACTTTTGAAAAATGTTATTTTGGACCACCTGACCCCTTACCGACCTGACCCTTCAGACGGCCAAGTGGAGCCAGCCCAGCAAAATGGGTGCGTTGTACAGCAAAACGGACACCGGAAATGAGCTGGGCGTACCAGAAAACCCCTATAGACAAAGTTTGGAGAGGCAAAGTAAAGCCTACTATGGACCTCCGGGAAGCGGTTACCGACATGACCCCTCAGACGGTAAAGTGGAACCAGCCCAGCAACTTGGGTTACTCGGGCAGCAAAACTGATAGCGGGAATCGATTCTCCATCCCAAAAAACCTTTGTATGCAAAAATTGAGCCACCCATGTAGCAAAATATAGTTCAAATTCAAGTTCAAAGTTCGACCCAAAATTCACCAACTTTGGCCGGCCAGTACCGAAAAATTACGCACGAAGACGGTAAAGTGGAACCAGCCCAGCAACTTGGGTTACTCGGGCAGCAAAACTGATAGCGGGAATCGATTCTCCATCCCAAAAAACCTTTGTATGCAAAATTTGAGCCACCCATGTAGCAAAATATAGTTCAAATTCAAGTTCAAAGTTCGACCCAAAATTCACCAACTTTGGCCGGCCAGTACCGAAAAATTACGCACGAAGACGGAAAATCATATAGCATTTGAACGACCCCGATATGTGTACTGTTTAACCATATAGTCAGTACTGCCCCATATATAGCCCAATCTGACTTATTAAGGCGCCTTTGAAGCATACTTTTTGGCCATTTTAGCGTTTTGGCCGACTTTGGCCCCCAGCCAAAAATTTTTTCCGGCCCTGGGAGGCATAAAAACTAGCTTATTTTCTTATTTTTGATTTGTACTACAAGAATATATATGGGTTTCATAGGCAAAAATTTTTCTATCTGGAGTTATTCAAGCTACAAAACCCCCTATTGAGACGTCAAAAGCAAGAAACCGGAAAAAAAATCACTCTCGTAAGCGATTTTTGGGACAACTTTTTAACGGAAAGTGGTACGGGGATGAAACTTGGCAAATATACTAAACTCGACACGTACAATTTTTTGCGCACATAATCTGCGCAGGAATCTGCGCAGCTTCTGCGCAGCCTTGTTTTACACAGTCATTCGACCATTTTCACTCATATTATAGGGGTCGCTACCGCGACCCCTATGATACTGTAGTATACGTATATATAGCATTTTTCAAACACGTTTCTTAACTTTCACAACCGGAATTTTTCATAGACCAACACAACACTCGCGTATGTTCAGGGTATTTTTTAGTAATTTTTTTCCGGGGGGGGGGCTTCCCCGGGCCCGGGGGGGGGGAAAGATTTTTTGCAAAAATGAGCCAAAAATGGTATTTTTTGGCGTATTTTGCATGGTGAAACGCAAAAGTTCTCAAAAAATGCCAGGATTTAAGCTAACATAGCTATTTTTTCGAAAAAATCTCCGGCAAAGGAAAATTGTCCTATTTTTGGCAAAAATTTGGGCCTCCAAAAAATCCCGGGGGGGGGGAAGCAAAAATCCCGGGAGGGGCGATTTCGGGGGGGGGGAAGGTATTTTCGGGGAGGGCTGAGGTTAATTGCGAAAATACCCTGATATTAGGCTCATTTCTGCGGAGCACTTTTGTTACTTGTTCTTCGGTTTTACATATAGAATGTTTCACACTAAAGTTGGCCTTTTGCAGACATCGAGTTCACACACACACACACGTTTAAGGCCCCATTCATACCCACCAAATAATGAGCACTCCACAACCAGTATGAGTGGGTGGTTCTGTGCCGAAAATGGCTTCGTTCGCTTAGGGCTTTCGTTTAATATCAGATTTGACCACTTTTGAAAAATTTTATTTTTGACCAAAAATCGTCTTTGTTTGTTTGCTGCCGCGACCCCTATGATATGTATATACGTACGTGTATTCCTGGTCCCTTCCCGTTATTGTGTAATCTTTTGGTTTTTACCTTCAACAGCTGATGGACAAGTAAGTTTCAGATTACACCTAACTAAAAGATTAAAGAGCTTATGCGTAGATCCATCTGGCAACCTTTCTGACACTTTGTCATATTTTTTTAAATTTTCTGCTGAAGTGAAAAATACACCAACATTTTTGAGTCACATTGCCAAGGGGCTGCTATTCTGATTTACTCTATTTTTTGTATACACATACGTATATATACGCACGTAGTTATTTGTATCATCCCACCTTGAATTTGTGTCACTTAGCTTCTGTTTTTGAAGACTTTATTTTGCTGTCAGCAGCTTTGAATCAGCTTCCGCAACCTCTTGCTTTGGGTCACCCCTTGCTTATGTCGTATATGTATATATATGTCGTATAATATGTATATATATACGTATATTAGTGATGGGCACCGGATATTTTTTCATTTTCGGATATCCGCCTATTTTGCGTTATCGGATATCCGATATCCGGTTATCCGCCTATCCCAAACTTCAAATTGAAAATTTTTCGATTTTGCAGTTAAATTTCTAATTTTTCTGTCAAATTTTGGGTATATACGCTGTGAATTTCTATCATAAAGCCAAGCCACAACCTTGGTTTCAAAAATAATTTCAGAGAAATTTTTGAAAAATATTTAAAATTTTTTGAAATTTTTGTCAGAAATTTGCTAATTTTTCATTACTTTGTCTGAAATGTACACGGATATCCGGATATTTTTCTCAAATCGGATATTATCCGGATATCCAGTGCCCATCACTAACGTATATATAGATATAGACATATAGATAATTTGGTTTGAGTATCCAGAAGTCTGGGCCGCGTTTCACAAAGCCCTCCTAAATTTTGCTCTTAAAGCTGCTCCTAAGTCAAAAGTTAAGAGGGCTTTCCAAGCAACTTAGGAGGACCTCCTAAACTGTTTCACAAAGCTACTTGGAGATTGCTCTTAAAATTGAACGCTAACAGCGCTCTTAACACAATGTTCAGCTAAAATTTAGGAGCCCTCTTATGTTTGCTCTTAAATTTTTTACTTATATATATATATATACACATATTTTTGGTAATTTCAACGTAAGATAATTGATGATAACTAACTTATTTTAATTGAAGCCACTTATACTAAATAATTAATCCCATTATTAGCGCAAAAAATCTTTATTTAAAAATGTAAGTTTAGTGACGAAAACTAAACATTTTAAATTTGACAAATTTCATGATATAATCCATCGCATTTATATAAAATGTGTTTCTTGGAATTATAGTTGCGTATTGCATTACAGTTATTGCAAAACATATATACAATAAACAGTGCTGTTTTGAACTTAGGAGGGGCTTTAGGAGTGCTAAAACGTGCTCCGATTTTAGGAGCGAACTTTAAGAGCTCTCCTAAACTAGGAGCCCTTCATGAAACAGCTAAATCTTAACTTCGCTCTTATCTTGCAAATTTAGGAGCTCCTAAAGATAAGAGGGCTTTGTGAAACGTACCCGTACACGTGTACACGGATATCCGGATATTTTTCTCAAATCGGATATTATCCGGATATCCATTGCCCATTACTAACGTATATATTAGGGATGCACCGGGGCCTGGCCCCGGCCCCGCTACCGGGGCCAGGCCCCGGCCCCGGTAGTCAGGCCCCGGCCCCGGCCCCGGTAGTCAGGCCCCGGCCCCGGCCCCGGTGATCAGGCCCCGGTACCTACCGGGGCCAGAAATTAGCAAAATTTTGTAAATTTTTGACATTTTTTGACCAAAATATTGAATTTTCGAAAGTCAAAAAGTGTTACAAATCGTTTATTTTCGCGTTGATATGAATGAAAACAACTATAGTAACGTTTGTATGTCAAACATTTTTGCAAAATTTAAATTTTTAAGAAAATTTATGAAAATTTTCGATTTGGACCCCCAATTTTTAGGCCCCGGCCCCGGCCCCGGTACCGGGGCCAAGGTGGCCCCGGTAGTGGCGGCCCCGGTGCATCTCTAGTATATATATATATATATATATATATACAGGCGCGTAGCCGGGGGGGGGGGACGGGGAATTCCCCCCCCCCCCCCGAAATTGTGTCGCCCCCCAGATATTTTTTCCTGCTATGTGTAAAACGCCCATTTTTCAAAAAATTAGCGCATTAGCAATTAGCAATTAGCAAAAAAACGCCTCCGGCGCGAAATAAGTGTATTGTACCGTTATAATACGAGTTTCGCGCTTAAAAACGAGAACTAATTACTCTATTTGGTGTACTTTGACCACCTTCTGCACCATTTGAGTGCATGAACACGCACTGCGCCTTAAAAATTATTGTAATTTCAACGAATACTCTGTAAAAATTCCACGAAGGTCACGAAATAGAAAAATTTCTTAGCTTCTGGGGGGCTCCGCCCCCAGACCCCCCGAAAAATTTTGCATTCCCCCCCCCGAAATTTTTTTCTGGCTACGCTAGTGTATATATATATACATATAGATAATTTGGTTTGAGTATACAGAAGTCTGAAGCCTTCCTGTAATATATATATATATATATATATATATATATATATATATATATATATATATATATATATGTATATATATATATATATATATTAACTAATTAATTTGGTCTATATATACTCGTCAGCGTTTTTGTTTGTAAATTCTGTAGTCTTTATTAGAGATGCGCCGGGGCTTGGCCCCGGCTCCGGTTGTCAGGCCCCGGCCCGGCCACTGCCCTGATGGTTAGGCTCCGGGCCACTTGGATCATCCAATAACTACCTAAGCAGCTTTGTTTGAGGTGGAATTATGGGATTTTTTAATATGCCCGCTAAGTCCGTCAAGAAATCTGTGCGCAAATCTGTGTTTTTATGCTGTGTGCGCAAAGGATTGAGTTAATTTTAATTCTTTCTACTAATTCAATGCGCGAAAAGTTCCCTAAAATTTCGCTCGCAGTTTCATATTTTATTATTTTTTAAGGTTACGCAACCTAGCCACAACAGTTTTAGGGTAACCCCACCCCAGAGTATATATCTGAAGCCCGAGTGAGAGAGAGTGAAATATTATTCTTTTAATCGGAAATTATTGCAGCTATTTTATGTTTTTGGGCTAAAGTTCTATTAGAAGTGCTTCTTTGTGTAAAACTCATTTGTGAAACCTGGGCCGCGTTGCAAAAGATTCTCCTAAATACCCTCATAGGAGGCTACTTAGGAGGGTGTCTGGGAGGGAATTAGTTCCTAAACCCGTTTCAAAAGATTTCTCCTAAGTTTAGCTGGCGCTGCTCCCACCCAATTTAGGAGAAAAGTTAGGAGTGGTGGGTAGCACTCAGGAGAATCTTTTGAAACACAATTCTCCTAAATGCCCACCTAAGCCCAACTTAGGAGCGCTCCTAAGCTTAGGAGGATCTTTTGCAACGCGGCCCTGATTACTTTATGCTGCAAGCAGATTATATTCCGCGTTTTATACCTCGCTTTCGCGTCAGAAAATTATGCCTTTCGTCAGAGTTATATACGCGAACTATGCCATAAACTAACGTCCGCTTTTATACCCCGCGTCCACGCCCGGCTTGCGTTATTGCTTGCTTAAAAGTTATCAGTCACTATATATATAATATACGTATACATATATGTGCGTATATATACGTATACGTATATATTTATTTTGTGCGGGGAACTGGACTCTGCCAGAAGGAAATCATATATCCATAAAGCATGCATTTAGAAATAAGGAGGTCAATAATCAGAGGAAGAAGATATGTTACTTATTCTTGAAACTGTTGGTATTTTGAAATTGGGTTTCTGATAGGCCCAGTGATATGAGGCGGAAAAAGATTCTTTTTTCCAATTTTGAATTCCATATGCGTTCGTAGGCATGCCTTATATATACGTTCGACGTTTTTATATTCTACGCATAGATGTACCTATATGTACGTACGGATATACGTATATATGTTCTGCTGTGGAATTCTTGTGCTATATTATGTACTTAAGAAGTTAGTGCAAAGTTTTGGTCTGTGTGTGTGGTGCTTTCCTAACTTTAGAGGAGGTGCAGCAAGAAGATAGCCTTACGTATATAATGTTATGTATGGATGGATATGTGCTTGCTTAGGGCTGGACTTTTTGTGCTCCGATTTTTTGCCAAGGTTGTTGATTATTGGCTTTTATTTGGAACTGTCTTACGTGCACAGGCCTTTTGGACGCACGCGCGGACGCATGTAATGTGCTAATTCATACACATAGAAAATCATTTTTCGGTAATATTTTTTCTGCTCTTTTTTCCTGCAGATTGGGAATTCCTTCTAAAGTGAAACGTAGTGATCTCAGATTTCGGGGCCGTCTAGGAATTTGTGGGTATCTGGAATACCTCGGTAAACCGCCACCATGGATTACCAAGAATTCTGGTTCTGGAGGTATACGTGTCGGTTGACTTCAAGGAGGGTGTATCCCTGCACAATTTTATAGTTTAGCTAGGAACTATTCATTTACGTACGTATGCGGCGATTTGAAGCAATTTTTGTCGATTTTTAAGGAATGTTTTAACAAGTCATAGTATGCCAAAGCATGACAGTTTTGGTCAAAACACGGTGCACCCCCAATAGGGTATGGAGAACATTCCAATTCACTGTATACAGAAATATATATTTAGTACCTTCTGAATTTGGTTCATGGTGGTGTTGCTAAAAATGGTTCAAACTTGAAAGCTGTCTGGACTGTATATATATACTTTAACATTCCCCTAAGAGCTGGCATTTTTTATTAGGCCCCCTCCATTTTGGCGGTTAGTTTTCCCTGCTCCATTTCGGAACCTCTGCCCCCAAAGTTGATTAATTTTTGCGTTTTTGCCAAAAATACGTAGTACAATGGTCAATGGGTGTTTATTTTTGGTGAGGTTCCCACCTCATCCCCACGCCCAGCCGCCGGTTACCCCCTCATAAAGAGCGAGAGCACCCCGACCTGGCCACGGGGAGAGGAGGCACACCACCAAGTAACCAGCACGCGAAGGCACACCAGGGGCCAATGTTATCAAGCATTTCAACCTGTTTTGAAACCCCAACCCGGGTTGAAATTGGGTTGAAAACTACTGGCATTTTTAGTGGGGGGGGGCGGACGGGGGGCCCCCACTTTTTGAAAGCCTCCCCCACTTTTGGCAGCCCCCAACTTTAATCCCCCCACTTTTCGGCAAGCCCGTCCACTTTTTTGGGGGTCGCCCAAAAGTGTCGAAAAATTAAGTTTTTGTGGTCAAATTTTCAAAACCTTTCTGAATTTTAAGCTAATTTATAGACTTATAAGTTAATTTTAAGCTTAAAAACAGAGATTTTTTGTGTTTTTACCTAAAAAATTCTAATTTTTTGATAAAAATTTTGGTATATATATTTTATACCTTGGACTCGCCCCCCACTTTTCGGAAGCCCCCCATTTCCCCCTCTCTAAGGGGGGAGGGCTCCCCCACTTTCAAAACCCTAAAGAAATGCCAGAACTATATATAACCCCGGTCTTATCAAAATCGGGTTGAATCGACCCGGGTTAAAAAACAGGTTTGGGTTTGTAATTTGAGTTGAGTTTGAACCGAATCAACGCTGGAAAAGATACGTATATAAGTCAACCATAAAATATTTGATAACATTGGGTTGAGCACCGAGGCTTAGCCAACCCGAAAATTTTAGGGTTGAATCCAAAAGTGGGTTCAACCCGGGTTGAACTCAACCCAATTTTGATAACACTGGCCCCTGGACCCTTAGTGAGTGTGATATATACCAGCACGCACGGGATACTCAGGGTATTTTTTAGGGATTTTTTTCCGGGGGGGGGCCCGGGCCCGGGGGGGAAGAAATTTTCGGGGGGGGAAAGATTTTTTGCAAAAATCAGCCAAAAATGGCATTTTTTGGCGTATTTTCCATTGTGAAAGAAAACACAAAAAGTTCGCAAAAATGCCAGGATTTAGGGTAAAAATAGCAATTTTTAGGAAATATCTCAAGCGAAGCCGGAACTTTTTGAAGATTTGACTATTTTTGACAAAATGTAGACCTCATTAAGGGGAAAGACCAGAATCCCGGCTGGGCGATTTCGGGGGGGGGAAGGCATTTTCGGGGGTACGGTCAATTTCGGGGGGGGGCGCCCCCCCTGTAAAAAATACCCTGATACCGGGGAAGTGCCTCCCCCCGTAGCCAGCTCAGCTAACATGTATATATAATTTTCCAAGCGGCCCAAACATCAGCTAAATTAAAACCCTTCATAATAGCAAACGTGTGGCTCACACCTGTAGGTCCTCCTAAGAGGCCTCACTAAAGTTATTTATTTAACGCAGACGTGATCAAGACTAAATCTGATGATACTAAGATGATCTGATGGTGACTAAGACATGATTTCTTGCAAAAGTAATTATCGCGCCGAAGGCGCGAAAATTTTTTTAAAATAGCTGTTTTGCCATATATATATAAAATTGAAATTTTCGGCTTCTTCGGTGTTTTTTGTAAAAATGTCTGTCTAGTATTATTGAGAACCGTTTGTAATTATTGTTTATGCAAATTAAAAAATTTGCAGAAAAATCGACCCATCCCGAATACACATCTTTGAAAAAATCCCTAAAAATATATACGCTGAAAAAATAAGAAATGTCTAGACTGTGTCAAGTTTCGCATTGTTTGTTTATATTCAGTTTTTGTTCCAGGACGACCAAAGTTGGACGGTGATGGCTTTTTGTGATTATTTATATTGTATATAAATATGAGTCAATCTATTTGCTTCTATAGTCCCTCCTCGATTTTAT